>PVKU01003373.1:51943-181522 GCA_004027475.1 Anoura caudifer | reverse complement strand
TTTTGAATTGTGCATCTGATAGGTTGGCAATCTCTTCATCGCTTAGATAAATTGGCTCTGGGGCTTTGATCTGTTCTCCGGTTTGAGCCATTTCCATTTCTGGGTTTTTTTGTTTTTGTTTTTGTTTTTGTTTTATCTAGTCGCGGCTGTTACGTAGTGAGGGGTGGAGCCTCAGGTGTTCCCCAGGGCGGGACAGCCCAGTCGCTGGGAAGTGACGCTGTATGTGGGGGTGGGGTCTGAGAGGAGATAATGGCGGTTGCTTTACTCTCTCTCAGATTCCAGTTCCTTTCACCGCTTCCCCTTTGCCTGGATTATCTGCGCATGAATGTGGGACCACCCGGTCAGCCAGCTGCCTTGTGCGGCCTCACTGGTTCTGCACAGTTGCTGCCCCGTGTCCGGGGTCTGCTAGCCACCGCCTGTGCACCTGGGGGCTGCCAGCCGCTGTCTGCGTGCCCGTCCGCACCTCCGCTTTTTCCTGCCGCAACTCCGCCCCTCTTACCGGTCTGGATGAATCGTTGTTGGACTTCCAAACAGTTTGATTTTCTGAGATCTGGTTGTTTTCTTGTTTCTAAATCTTTGTTGTCCTTAATTTGGTTGTGAGAGGAGACACAGTGCGTCTGCCTATGCCTCCATCTTGGCCGGAAGCTCTGAATCTTTTCTTTAAAAAAGAAAAACACTCCCTGACCAGTGTGGCTCAGTTGGTTGGGCATCGTTCCTTGAAGCAAAAGGTTTCAGTCTAATTCCCAGTCAGGGCATGTGCCTGGATTGTGGGTTCGGTCCCCTGCCAGGGCATACACGAGAGGCAACCCTCTGATATTTCTCTTTCTCTCTTTTTCTCTTCCTCCTCTGTCTAAAATAAATAAAATCTTTAAAACACATACACACACACACCAAAAAATGTTACTACTACTATTTGTGTTTGATTTAAAAAAATTTTTTTTTATTCTCACCCAAGAGCACTTTTTTATTGCTTTAAGAGAGAAAGGAAGGGGGAGAGAGAAAAAGAGAGTTTCTCATATGTGCCTCAACTAGGGATCCACAGCCTGGGTAAGTGACCCCCAACTGGGAATCGAATCCCTGACCTTTTGGCAAGTAGGATGATGCTGCAACGACCTAGCTACACCAGCTAGGACTATCTGTTCAATTTTTTTTTAACTTAGTATATTTTGGCTCTCTTATATATTTCAATAGGTAGGGAGAGGGGTAGGAAGGTAGGTAGGTAGACAAAAAGTTATGATGGAAAAGCAGCAGATGCAGAGGTTTTTTTTTTTTTTTTTTTTTTTAAGAAAAAAAGTCATTTCATTAACCTTTTGTTAATTCCAGCCAGTTTCCTCTTTCCTGATTTTTTTCTTCAGCTGATTATAATGTTTATGCACTTAATCATAGATTTTACTAACTCCCAGATGAGTTGAAATTCAAACTCCTCTTCTTAGATAGATTAGCTCCTTGCTACTCAAGGTGTGGTCCACAAACTAACAGCATGAGTTACCTAAGAGCGTGTTGAAAACAGAATCTCAGACTCCACCCTAGAACTGAATCAGAATCAGTATTTTAGTAAGATCCTTAGGTGATTGAGCATGTATTAAAGTCTAAGAAACACAGTATTAGGTCATTTCTAAAAATAATTAAAAATATTTTTTCAATTACAGTTAACATACAATATTAGTTTCAGGTGTACATTACATTGTTTTAACATTTTAATTGTTTTTTTAATTGACACATTGTAAAATCAGTATTAAATAAATTAATATAATATTGAATTAAATTAGTTTATTAAAGCACTGTTGACTTAGTGTTTCTAGCTCAGAATATCTTACATAATTAAAACTTTTATTTGCATGTGCAATTTTGATTTCAGATACTCTTGTTTTCCTATATAAATATTTCATAACCATGTATAATATAAATTTTCATTTTTAAATTATTGTTCAGAAAGTCAGTACTGCCTCAGATTAACAATACTATGATATATGCATTCTAAAGCTTAAGTTTAATAATTTACATGTATATGTCTATATACATATACACACATGTAAATACACACATACATGTAAATTTCATACATATATATGCAAAGACGAACAAAGAGTGGAAACAAATTATAGGCAGTGGTTGGTAATCACTAGTAGGATTGTATGTGATGTTTTTTCTTTTTCTCTTCACATATTAATTTTTTTTTGGCAATGAGAGAACTGTTGCCTAACATTTTGAAGCTTTCTTCCTTTTTAAAAACTTGGTTGTCATTTTTGTGTGCATTTATTTATTTTTTAAAAGGTTTTATTTATTATTTATTTTTAGAGAGAAGGGAAGAGAGAGAGAAAGAGAGGGAGAGAAACATCAATGTGTGGTTGCCTCTTGGCGTGCCCCTCACTGGGGACTTGGCCAGTACCCCAGACATATGCCCTGACTGGGAATTGAACTGGTAATCCTTTGGTTCGCAGGCTGACACTCAATCCACTGAGCCACACTGGCCAGGGCTGATTTTTATATGCATTTAAAACCTCGAATCATACTCTGCACATTTTAGCCATCTTTTTTTTTTTTTCATTTAATATTATGCTGTGATCATTTTCCTGTATGTTTCAGTATTCTTCAATAACGTGATTGTTAATGGTTTTAATATAGTTCATTTAAAATATATTTCATAATTCTTAAAGATGTTTCTTGTATTGTTTGTGACAGAAAAATAAACTATTTGGTTTTGTTACTAGGTATCATGATTAGTTATATATATAAAATATCAAATATGAAAGTTTGTTCCTATCTTTTTTGAATTTTTAGCAAGCTTCACTGCCTACACTTTAGTTCTTGGGATTCAAGCAAAGAGTGGATAGTAGACATGCCTCAGAATGAAGACATTGAAGCCATATGTCTTGGTCAGGGATGGGCTGCTGCCGCCACTAGTACCTTGCTCCTTCGATTGTTTTCTATTGGAGGTGTTCAGAAAGAGATCGTCAGTCTTCCTGGGCCTGTGGTGTCAATGGCAGGACATGGAGAACAGCTCTTCATTGTTTATCATAGAGGTAGGTTTTTTGCCAGTCTTTTATAATTTTACCATAACCTAAAGTAAATGGAAATTAGTTAGCTTTTTTTCCATTCTTCTCTCTTTGTTTTGGATTATATACCTCCTTTTGCATATTTTTTTAGCATTTGAATCTAATTTTTTAGTGTAATTTTTAAATGTATAGAATTTTATTGTATTCACTAATAGCAATGAGAATGAAAACATTTTATTTGTAGAACTATATTAGAGAAAGAATTTCAAGGTGGAGTTTGGTTAATTGCTTCCATGACTACATCTTAAAAGAATTTTCAGAATGTAAATGCCTCAAGAACTAAACTAATGCTAGTCTGAAGAACCAAAACAGCTTTGAAGTGACTTTTTAAAAAGTTGCTGCTTTTTCTTCACCTCATATTCTCTCTTCAGTCCCCGCCACTATATTCAGACTGGTTTTATTAAGGTTACCAATGATTTCTTTAGGCTTATTTGTGTAGAATAATTCTATCATAAATACTTTTTTTCCTTGACTTCAGTGACATCACTCTCCGACTTTTTTATCTCACTGATAGTTCCTTCAGCTCTTTTGGTGACCCCTCCTCCCATGCTGACCCCTCTTTTCTAGTGCTCTCTGGGTCAGGAACTTTCAGTCTTTTGATTTCTTAGCCACAGTAAGAAGTACATTCTATATTGCTATTTTGAACATGCCTGCAACTGTAACCGAAATAAAAGTCTGATGAACAATATTTCTTCTTTGATTTAGTCTTTTTAAATGATGGTTGCAACTCTGAATTGATTTCATGACTCATACGTCAAAAAATGCAGTTTGAGAAACTGTCCTGGGAGATCTTATGAGTAATGTCTTTAAATACATCCATGTGTCCATGACTTCTAAATTAATATCACCAGCCCTCCTCTCTTCTTGTATTTTCATTCAGACTTGCCCACTTGAAATATCTGTATTGGTTTGATAGAGAGCTCAAAGTTAACTTGGTCATCATAAAACTGATACATTTTTTTCCCTCCAAACTTGCTTCTTACTTAGTTACCCATTCTTGGTAAATGGCATGCTGTCAATCAGCTGTTCAAGCCAGGAATGCGAGAGTTATCCTTGATTCTTCTCTTTACCTTACCCGCCGCCACCTCCCCACCCCTAATCAATTCTGTCAATAAGATCATATCATCATGTCAGTTCTTTGGAACAACACATTCCAAATCTGGCTCTCTAACTCCCCCCACTAAAACCCCAGCCCCACCCACATCTCATCTCTTGGGCTGTTGCAACAGCCTTCTAACCAGTCTTCAGCTTCACTTCTTGCATTCTGTAATTCATCTCCACATAGCAGCCTGGATAATCTGTTAAAAGCATGCACTCTTTCACTTAGATTCCTCTGATGACTTCCTAGTGCTTTTAGAATAAAATTCAGACTCCTTATTATAGCTGACAAGGTCCTACAAGATCTGATCTTTACCTCTTTAACCTCATCTCTTGCCACTTTTTCTCTTGATGCTCATTCTGGCCATACGGGCTTCTTTGTATTCTTCAAACTCACCAAGCTTGTTCCCACCTTTGGACCTTTTTATTAGGTGTGTTCTGTCTGCCTACTATAGTGCTCCTCTTCCTAACATTTCGATGGCAGGCTCCAACTTACAATTTGTATCTCAGCTTAAATTTCACTTTCTGAAAGAGGGTACCTCTGACTAGCTAATTTGAAGTAACCACTCAGTCTGGCACTCTGTATCACATTATTATTTTAACTCTTTGATAGTACTTAGCATTTTTTGTTCTTTTGTTTGTTTTTTTAATTTATTTGTTTGCATCCTACCTGAATATGAATTTCATGAGAACAGTGATTTTTATCTTGTTTACCATTGTAGCACCAGTGCCTGGCACATAGTAAGCTGTCAATAAATATTTCTTGAGTGAATGATTTACCCTTATAGCCACTTTATGTAAGTAGTCCATGTAACAAATAGTATTCTGCCTTTTATACCCGGATGGTGCTATATTCTGCCTTTTATACCAGTTAGGTAGGTTATCCATAAAAATTGTGCTAGTTAATCTACGAAACAAAATCAGTTCAATTCACAGAATATAATTTAGACTGCAGTATAGCTAAATAACCTTTGATACTTTATTTATGTTTATATTTTTTCACTAGGAACAGGATTTGATGGGGATCAGTGCCTTGGAGTTTATCTGCTAGAGATGGGGAAAAAGAAAAAACAAATTTTGTGTGGTGATCCTCTTCCTCTTACAAGGAAATCCTACCTTGTATGGGTTGGATTTTCAGCTGAAGGCAAGTTAAATTCATTTATTTATATTAAAGACATTTTTCAAGAAGAAAATTTTCATTTTTTCTAATTAATTTCTTTATAGATAAATTGTTTAAATTTCTTTATTATGTTGGCAAAACTGGAAACTGGAATTGTTAGGCAAGGTAGCCATTGTTTTATGTACAATGAATGGTCTTTTTTTCATGAGATTTCTTATTAGAAAATTTACAAAGAAAAAATATATGAGGTCTATCCAGAAAAAGTCCCACCATTGTTAATATAATGAGAACAGTTTGTACAACATCGATGTAATCTGGCAGCCAAGAAGAGTGTATTGGAATGCCCATGCATGAATAATGATGACTTCACTGTACTAGTCAGTGGGAGTGGAAGATACCATTGAGTGAGCATGTCCACTGTGTGGCTGTCACATTCAAAGTGCCTGAGTGAGTAGAGCAACAAGTCTGCATCAGATTTTGCATTAAGCTGGAACTCTTCCACGGAATCTATTCAGATGATTCAGAAGGCTGCAGCTATGGGCAACTGGTGATTGATTGGCAGCTTCATCACGACAGCACACCCACTCTTGCATCACGTCTCATGCAGAGTTGTGGGGTTTTTTTGTTGTTATTTTTGTTTTGAGAAATGTCAAATCACCCAGGTCACTCAGTCTCCTAACAGCTCAGATTTGATGCCCTGTGATTTCTAGCTTTTCCCAAAACTAAAATCACCTTGGAAACGGAAGAGGTTTCAGACCATTGATGAGATTCAGGAAAATATGACAGGGCAGCTGTTGGCAACTGGGAGAACTGTGTGAGGTCCTGAAGTGCCTGCTGTTTTGAAGGGGACTGAGGCATCATTGTCCTATGTACTGTGTTTATTGTATCTTCAGGAAATGTCTCTATTTTTCATATTACCTCTCTGGATACTGTCTGGACAGACCTTGTATTTTTTTGTAAGTTTATTAAGATAATGAGGAGATATAAATCAATAGTAAAGTTGTGGCTATTCCAGCAGATTCTACACAAAAATCAGGAATTTTCTGTTGCTGTACTGTCTGCTACTGTAACCACTAGCCACAAGTGGCTACTGAACACTCGAAGTGTGGCTAATCTGAATTAAGATGTGCTGTGAGTATAAAATACTCTCCAGATTTTGAAGATTTAGTATGAAAAGAGAATGTAAAATAACATTAAAAATTATTTTAACATTTTAGTTGTTAAAATGATTATACTTTGGGTATATTGGATTTAATAAAATATAAATTAGAATTAACTTCACTTTTCCCCCTTTACTCATGTGCCACTAAGAAATTAAAAATTACATTTGTGGCTCACATATTTCTTTTGGACAGTGCCTTTGTAAACTCAGATGATTTGAAGGACACTGAGGATTACCTTATTTTTTTAAGGAGCCTGTTAACCTTGTCTCCTGGCTTAACTATTTCTGTTATTAGAGATTTGTACCCTTCAGTTATCATTAGAAACTCCAGTTTTATCTTTAAAACATCAACCATTTTTGGATGTGTCTTCTGTTGGGATATTAGTCATTTATGTTTTAATAATGTGACCATGAATAACTTCCATTCATGTAACTTTTTCTTTCCAACTAAAAATTAGATCTAGACTCTGAAGAAACTGCTGTTTGCAGAGTGAGAGGGCTATGAAGTCAGAGATAAGAAAGGGGGTAATTAGGAAATTGGCTGGGCACTTCTGAGGTGGGAGCAGAGTAGGGGGAAACCACGATGCTTACTTGTTTCCTAGGCGAGCTTTGTTTACCTTGGAGTTGGGGGACAGAACTATATAATAAGCCCAAGAAACAGAGAGAAGAAGAGTACTAAAGACAGATTCTTTACATCCTCACCCTGTGTCAGGTTTTAGTGTTTTTTCAAGTCTCTTAATCATTGAGGCTTTAGATTTAAGTTTAATTTTTTTTACTGAAATTGGCTTTTGAAAATATTGCTTTGTTCCAGCAGATGGCATAGTTTTCACTGAAACTGTTAATTTTTTCTCTTTATTTGGGGTAAACATCAGTGATATCTTAGGCTTTTTTTGTTTGTTTGTTTTGTTTTCTGTGTGAGGTCTTACTCCATGTGGTTAATGAAATTTTGTGAGAAAATAAATTTGGATTTTTTGCCATTTTGTTTTTTGTTTTGTTTTTTACTTTTTTGCTGTTTACTTTTGAATTAAAAGTTGAATCATTGGTATGTATTTTTAAAGTAGTATTTATTGCCCTGGCTAGTGTGGCTCAGTGGTTGAGTGCTGGCCTGTGAAACAAAGGGTTGCTGGTTCGATTCCCAGTCAGAGCACATGCCTGGGTTTCAGGCTAGGTCCCCGGTGGGGGTGGGTGGTGTGGCGCATGAGTGGCAACCACACATTGATGTTTCTCTTCCTCTCTCTCCCCCTTCCCTTCTCTAAAAAGTAAATAAATATTTAAAATAGTATTTATTTAACAAATACGTAGCTGTGTCTCCAAGTGATTTGTTTTTCTGTTGATGTTACAGGCACCCCTTGTTTCGTGGATTCAGAAGGCATTGTTCGAATGCTAAACAGAGGACTTGGTAATATGTGGACTCCTGTATGTAATACAAAAGAACACTGCAAAGGAAAATCTGATCACTACTGGGTGGTTGGTGTCCATGAAAATCCCCAGCAATTGAGGTGGGATATTAAAAAATGTTTCTTAAAGTATACTTTTATTTGTCTTTTACCTTAGTTCATTTACTTCCTTTCTATATTTACTAAATTGGAAACTTGTTTATATTCACTAAGAAGTTTTTAATCAGTTGCTTGACTTGGAACTGAGAACAAAATAGGGATTAAGTTTATTAGTGTGGCTATAACATCATTTCTGCCTGTTGATGGGGGACAGTTCTTGTTAGACATAGCATTTCATCTTTTATTACAGCCTCTTACTTATTTTTCCTCACTGGAAGACTTTTTTTTTTCCCCATTGCTTTTAGAGAGAGAGAGGAAGGGAGAAAGAGAAACATTGCCGGAGCTCATTTGCCTTCCACATGTCCAGACCTGGGACTGAGGAGCAAACCTAGCCATGTGCCCTAACTGGAAAATGAGCCCACAACCTTTCGGTTATGGGACAACACTCCAAGTAACTGAGCCTGACCAGCGAGGACAGCCTCTTATTGTTAACTGTGATTTAGAATTGAATGTATATAATTTAGCTGTTTTTGAGGTTTTTTCTTTTTTCTTTTAAACCTTTGGGTATTAACTAATGAATAGGTACAAGTTCAGTATTGATACATGCAGCTCTAATGCTTCTTTGTTTTGTGATTTTATTTATTTTTAGAGAGGAAGGGAGGGAGAGAAACATCAGTGTGCAATAGATACATCAATTGGTTGCCTCTCGCACACCCCCCAACTAGGGACCTGGACCACCATGCAAGCAGGTGCCCTAACTATATAAACCAGCAGTCAGTCCACTGAGCCACACCAGCCAGGGTGCTTTTTGAGATTTTTAGCATAATTATTGTAATAGAGTAGAGAAATTAATGGTATATTGCAAGTGTAAAATTCTTAGTCCATATAGTCTATATATTCAGCATTGTGTTGAAGATTTCCCTCTTTTTTTTTTTTTTGTACTATTACAAGTAGCTTTATTAACTCAAAAGAAATGTCACAACACACTTAGGTACAATCTTGTGACTGCTCAAATTGCCGGCCTTGATTTCCCTCTTTTTTGACCTGGTATCTTCTTGGTCTAAGAGATTGTCAATGACATATAGGTACTTGGTGAACAAAGAGGTCTCTCTTTTCATGGAGCTTATAGTCTAGGGAGACAGATAACAGAAACAACTAAATATTAATTACTACTTGGGATAAAAGCCATTGATTAATCTAAGCCAGATCCATGATAGAGAATAACAAGGGTGTGTTTTAGGTAGATTGATCACAAAAGATTCTTAATGGAGGTAATATTAATACGAGACCTAGATGCCGAGGAATCTGTTATGGAAGAATGGGATGAAAAGCAATCCCTGCAGAGTAAACAGCATGCATAAAGGCCCTGAGGTCAGCAAGAACTTGACGTATTTGAGAAACTGAAAGAGTCTAAATGTGGCTAGCATATAAGAATCAAGGGGTGATGGGAGGGCATAAATTCAAGATATCAGAAATTTAGACATATATGTTGCATTATAGTTCATGATAGAGAAGTTTGGATTTTATTTGAAGTGTATCAGGAAGCCATTTAAGGTTTTTATCCAGGGGACTGTTATAATCTGATTTATGCTATAAAAAGAAAAATATGATTGTAAATGGATTGGCAGGGGTAAGACTAGAAGTAGGGTGACCAGTTTCCTGCAAGTGGATTTGTTCCTTCTGGGGATGTTTGGAAATGCGGGGTATTGTTTTCAGCTGTGACAATGATAGGGGTTACTCTGGCATTCAGAGAGCTGGGACCAGGGTTGTTAAACATCTCATAGAGTGTAGAACGGTCCTTCTCAACTATGGGTAATCCCAGATGCTTTCAGTGCTGTCATTGAGAAACACTGAGGAAGATTTTGTAGTCATCTAGCTGAGCTAAAACAATGGCTGGAACTAGTGTGGGGGCAGTGGAAATGAAGAGAAGCAGATGCAAGATAGAAACAGTAGGATTTGCTATTAGATTGGGGAGTGGGTGTGAGAGAGAATGACATTCATATTTCTAGTTAAAAGCAGCTAGATGGATAGTTGAACTGTTTAAAGATATAAGGGAAATTAAGATGAATTCTGTCTTAGGTGCGTTAAGTTCGAAATGCAAAATATCCAAATGGAGCTATCAAGAAGATATTGAATATATAATTCAAAATCAGAGGAGCAATTTTGCCTGGAAATATAAATCTGGGAGTCACCAGAATATAGAAGGTATTTAAAGTCATAGTAATAAATTAGATGACTTAGGAAGAAGAAAGAGGGAAAATGGTCTTAGAAGTCAACCCTAGGAAATTCCAACATTTAGAGGTCAGGTATTAGAGTAGGAATTTTTGCATGAGAAAAAAAAAGGATTAGCTAGGCAAGCAAGAGAAAAATCGTCTGAAAAAAATCATATAACAGATGCTGTAAGTGGGGATTATTTCAAGAAAGAGGCAATAGTGAGAAAGGAAAATAAAAATTGCTCTCAAATATATGAAAAGATGGTTGATAATCACTAAAAATAAGATAAATATAAATCAAAACTAAAAAGAATTCTCTTTTTATCTGTCAAATTAGAAAAATCTAAAAATTGCTTGGTGTTGGTGAGGCTCTGGTGAAATAATCACATTTATGTATTGCTGATGGGGAATGCACATTGGTTAAAATCCCTATTGAAGGCAACTTGTCAAGAACTACCAGAATTAGAAGTGCATATGTCCTTTGACCCAATAATTCTGCTTTTAGGATTTGTCCTACAGATATACTAGTATTTGCCATTTAATGTAGGATACACAGACAGCATCAGCGTCACCAGGGAGATTATTAGAAATGATGAATCTCAGGCATCATATCAGACCTACTCATTGAAAATTTGCATTTTAACAAGATCTTTCGTTGATTTGTGTGCACATTAAAATTTAAGAAATACTGCTGCTAGCAAATGTGGGAAATAAGACATGTAAAAGATACCTTACATGGATGGATTGTTAGTATTAGCAAAAGATTGGAAGCCTAAATTTCTATGAGAAGAATAGATAAATAAATTCTGTACAATTATTTATACACTAGAGTACTATATAGTTTTTTAAAAGGATGAAGCAAATCATATGTGTGATAAGTGATGTGTATCCAGAATATAAACAGAACTCTTAAAACTCAAAAAAGACTCAGTTAAAAAATAGGCAGCCCTGTCTGTGTGGCTTATTGGTTGGAATGTTATTCCGTGCACCAAAAGGTTGCAGGTTTGATTCCCAGTCAGGGCACATACCTAGGTTATGGGTTTGATTTCTGGTTGGGGTGCGTATGGGAGGCAAACAGTTGATGTTTCTCTCTCAAACTGATATTTCTCTCTCTCCAGCCCCCATCCCCCCAATCAATAAATATATCCTCAGGTGAGGATTTAAAAATAAATAAATAAATGATAAAAATATTAAAAATAATAATAGGTAAAGGATTTTGAGTAGACATTTCTCCAAAAATATATACATGGCCAATAAGCATATGAAAAGATTCAGCATCATCAGCCATTAGGGAAATACAAATGAAAACCCACGAGATACCACTTCACATTCACTAGGTTGGCTATAACTGAGAAAACAGATAATAACAGATGTTAGTGAGGCTGCAGAGAAATTGGAGCCCCAGCCATTGCTGGGTAGGGATGTAAAAATGGTAGATTTTGGCAGTTTCTCAAAAGGTTAAATGTGGAGTTACTATATGACCCCGATAGTTCCTCTCCTAGGTATATACCCAGGAGAGTTGAAAACACAGCCATACAAAAATTTATAATTGAATGTTCATCATAGATTTCTACATAATAGCTAAAGAGTGGAAACGGTGCAAATGTTCATCACCTGATGAGTAACTTAAATGAGGTGTACCCCTGCAATGGAATATTACTGGGCTATAGAAAAGGATAAAATACTGATACATGCTACAACATGGGTGACCCTAGAAAATGTTATGCTAAGTGAATGAAGCCAGATACAAAAGGCCACATACTATCATTCCATTTACATCAAATCTTCAGCATAGGCAAATCTGTAGGTACACAAAGTAGATTAGTGGTTGCCAAGGGCTTGCAAGGGAGGGGACAGTGGAGAATAGGGAGAGAGAGGGAGAGACTGCTGTTGGGTGTGACGTTTCTCTTTGGGGTGATGAAAATGTTTTGGAATTGGATGGTGGTGATAGATGCACAACTCTGAATATACTAAAAACAATTACACACTATGATATCATATGACTATGGTATGTTCTGTGTGAACTTTGGTATATGAATTATATCTTAATAAAGCTATTATTAAAAAAGGATAAGGATGCTGAATGTAGTGATGTGGAAAATACGTAATTGTATTTGTTTATATATGCCAAAGAAATCCTGGAAGAGTAAAAAAGGAAACTAACAACAGTTACTGGTAGAGGGAAACTCATTAGATAGTATAGGAGACTTTTCTGTATTCTTTTTTACACTTTGCTCATGTAAATGTTTTACTTGTTTGAAAATTAAGTTGAAATTTTTTAAGTGAAAGAGGTAATTCAGTAACCCAAATCAGATAAGAGTGGGGGTTAAGTTCAAGAAGATGTCTTAGTTTAGATACATGGGAGTTATTGGTAACCCTTATAAAAGTGCTTTTAGTGACATGACAAAATGTTAAATTCCAGATTGGGGTGGGCAGAGAGCATGTGAAGTAAAGAAATAAAAGCATAGCCCTGGCTGGTGTAGCTCAGTGGATTGAGCGCGGGCCTGTGAACCAAAGGATTGCAGTTCGATTCCCAGTCAGGGCACATGCTTGGGTTGCAGGCCAGTTCCTGGCAAGGGACACACGAGGCAACCATACATTGATATTTCTCTCCCTCTCTCCTTCCCTTCCCCTCTAAAGATAAATAAATAAATAAAAAAGTTAAAAAAAAGAAATAAAAGCATAATATGTAGCTCTGGCTGGGTGGCTCAGTTGGTTGGAGCATCATCCCATATACAAAATGGTTGTGGGTTCAGTCCTCCATCAGAGCTCGAACAGGAGGCAACTGATCAATGTCTTTCTCTCACATCGATGTCTCTCTCTCTCTCTCAAACTCTCCCTCTCTCTCTAAAATCAATAAACATATCCTTGGGTGAGGATTTTAAAAAATGCATAATATGTAAATAACAGAAGTTCAGCTGTGAAGAGGATGAGATGATGTGGTATCTAAAGAAGGCTGTTAAATCAAAGAAGGGATTATTTGGGTGATTTTAGAGCATTTTGGTAATCTTTTGGCAATAAATTTAGTCAAGAGGATGAGATTGATAATGTAAGAAAAGGAGAGACTGAAGGAATGAAATTCTCAAAAGAAAAAAGTAAAGAAAGGTACCAGACTTTAGACCATCTGTCTAAAATAGGAAGTAAGACATTTTATCAATTGTGAAAGGGAAGAAGATAGACAATTGCAGATCCATTTAGTAATTGAAGGTGACAGGAATTCCTGTCCGAGGGCTTCTGTTGTGTTGGCACGTTGTGGAGTCATGCTGAGGGTATTTTTGAAGGCAGTGGTTGGCAGTGTGGGATGTTTGAGAAAACATGATCTTAGAAAATGCAAGATCAAGCTAGTAGAGAACTGTAGAGGAATTGCTGGTTACTATCCCTGTGCCTTAATTTTTCAGAATCTCCAAGTACTCTTGGTTGGACATTTTTAATATCAAATGGAGTATATTAGTTAACTGCTGTTAACAGTTCTTAGGGTGTAGGTTGTTCTCGGAATTTTTTGCATGTTATTCTCAGGAATCAAGTTATTTAGTAATTTGAATGAAAGAATTCACATTTTTATCATAAGAGGCTAAGTTTTGAACCTATATGGATTTTTACTGTTCCATCTAATGTTTATTCAAGTAAGATGATTTGTTTTGTTAGTAAATGTCATCTTGAAAAGGTATATTTAGCCCTGGCTGGCATAGCTCAGTGGATTGAGCACGGGCCTGTGAGCCAAAGGGTCACCAGTTCGATTCCCAGTCTAGGGCACATGCCTGGGTTGCAGGCCAGGTCCCCAGTAGGGGGCACGTGAGAGGCAACCACACATTGATGTTTCTCTTCCTTTCTTTCTCCTTCCCTTCCCCCCTCTCTAAAAATAAATAAAATCTTTAAAAAAAGAAAAGGTATATTTAATTTAATATTATAAATATACATTTTTATGGTAAGACTTTTTCTTTAATGACAGGTGCATTCCTTGTAAAGGCTCTCGGTTTCCTCCCACCCTTCCGCGCCCTGCTGTAGCTATATTATCCTTTAAGCTTCCTTATTGTCAGATTGCAACAGAGAAGGGACAGATGGAGGTATGTGGAAATCCTGCATTGACACTCTAAATGCACTGCCTGTGATACAGCCATTTAAGAATTGTCCCGATGACCAGTATTGAGCGTTTATTACTTGGTAATTAAATAGAGGTAGCAGAGCGGGAGGGAGCTGCTTACGATCACCAGGTTGCCTGATGATCACCAGGTTGCCTGATCGCCGTCTCCACCACCAAGGACTTTGTCTGGGAGGTGAACGGGTGGTGTCCTCAGTGCAGCACGAGTATAAGTGCTCACTGTCAGAGTAGGGCAAGTCCTGAGACAGACGGCGCGCCTCCGTGAGGGTTTTGTGCCATGAGTTTTGATTCACCCGAGTCCTAGTCCTGCTTCATCTAAAGTCATTTGAAATCTAGCATTTAGTTATTCTAAACAAGAAGCAAATTGGCTTCTAAAAAACTAGTTTACCCAGTTATTTGAGTTTTACTATAATAGCTAGGAAACAGTTTTAAAACACTGTATTTCTTCATTATTCCCCTCGCCCCTTTTAAGGATAGCAGAGAAAGTCAAGCTGTAATATCCCATTAATTGGAATTTGATGCTATAGAGATGAGTATTTCAGAAAATATTTTATTTGGAAACTGGTGTGTTAAGATAAGTATTTAACACTTGCCTGGTATTAAGTGATAGATAGTTGACTAAGCGATTTTTGTCTACTTTTGCAGGAACAGTATTGGCGTTCGGTTGTGTTTCACAACCACCTTGATTATTTAGCTAAAAATGGTTATGAATATGAAGAGAGCACTAAAAATCAAGCAATAAAAGAACAACATGAACTTTTATTGAAAATGTTTGCAGTAAGTAAAATAAATATACTGAAAAAAATTAAACTTAAATGGTCTTCTAAATTTGAATCTCTTAAAGGTATGTGAATTAGCACTGACTTCCGCAGCCTGGAATTCTTAAGTTGTATCCAGTGGTGTTTTTCTCTTAACAAAAGTTTTGTTTTTCAGTTGACGTTGCATTTAAAATATTGAAAACATTATCTTACATATAAGACCGTAGGCAGTAATAAACTGTTCTGGTGCCACCTCTCTTTTTGCCTTTGCCCACAGCACTCTTTTAATGGGTCCTCCAAGTGATTTTGATGCTTTAATAAAGTTTGAGAACCAGGAACTCCAGCTTGGACTCTTATCCTGTGCAACAGAGTTCCTAAACTTCCAAGGGTGTCCACTCTTAAGAACTTTCATAAGGCTTTTAGATATGCCTATTTTTTCTTACTTTCTTAGGTAACTGTGATGGTAAAAGTTTGTCTATAGCCAGTGACCATGTTCGGTGCCTGGTATATGTAAGTATTTTTACCTTTGAGGTAAATGCAGTTTTTGAAACATAAGGTTCACACTTGTGTCCTCTCTCCAGTTGGTTTATAGAGAGTGGTAGAATATAATATCTTCTTTGCTGATCTTGCACTAGGCTAGAAGTTGCTTGAGGGCGGTGGCAGGCCAGGTACTCAGTGCTATCTCCTACACAGTAGACCTCAGTATTTCTTGAGAGAGTGATGGTCCAGACTTTTCCCTTTAAAGTTGAGGGAAAGAGTTCTGAGGGAAAAGTGGTATCTGAGACCACAGAGCCAATTGTAACTACAGTCTCCAGAAGGTGGTATTTACTACCATCCCCTCTGGGCAGCACTGCCTTGAGTTTAGTACTAAAGGAATTAAGTTAGTTTATTGTAGAGTAAATTTTGTTCCTTTTATAAAGTGTCATTTGTGGTCTAGGAACTACTAACCATTTTACCTCCTACAACACATTTAAGAAAACATTGGATTTATTTACCTTTTAGTTTTATAGGGGCTTTTCCTCTGGACCAGTGTTTCTCAGGGGGATACTAGTAACTCTGGGGATTGGTCTTTAGCATTCCTGGCCCCTGGCAAATGCCTGTTCAACCTGGTTACTGTGAGAATCAGCAGGTCCTTGAATAACATCATTTCATTCAATGTCAATAATAAGGAGGGGAGAAAATCAACTCCTGGCAGGGGCTGCTGTCTGTGTGGAGTTTACATGTTCTCTCCATGTCTGGGTGGGTATCCTTCAGGTACTCCAGTTTCCCCCAACATCCCAAAGATGTGCACGTTAGGTGAATTGTGTGTCTACATTGTCCCAGAGTAAGTCAGTGTGGATGTACGGGTGAGTGCGAAGGAAGGGCATTCTTTGAAGAATGGGGTCGCTTTTTGTGCCCTGAGCTCCTGGGATAGGCTCTGGCCACCCATGACCCTGAACTGGAATAGTGGGTTGGAAAAGAATTATCTCACTCATTTTTAATCAGTCTTTCTTAAATATATGAATAGCACACATTTATTTCAATGTTTAATATTAGAACTGTTTTGGGTCTTTATTTAGAAGTTTAATGATGTTTTCATGACCAGAAATATGCTGTAGGAACTTAACTCTTAGTTTATATCAATTAGCCTGTGGTAAAATTGGTTTGTTATATGTCCTTTAGATTAAAGTCACAGTTTCCAGGAACCCATCAACCATGTTAAATGAGGACTTACTGTACTTCCTTTTATTTCTTAATGCCCCCTGAGACTGAGTACCAACCCTGATTGAGAAGTACTGCATATAGATAAGTAATACTAGAAAACTTGAGAAGGATGTGCAGGTGGATATGTAAAGTTTCTGTCTGAGGAATCAGACATGGGATGTCCAAGCAACAAAATATGTAGTCCTTTTACCTGTGAATTATGAGACCCTTAGTAGTCTTCAAAATGTTAATTTTTCTCACGTTGTACTTGAGTTGCCTCACTTTGAGTTGTCAGAGTTCATACTGAAAGAAAACTAGTCAATGTTATTCTAAGAGATGTTAAATGAATGCCCTTTGTTTCGTATTCCAAAGTATGAACAGAGCAAGAAAAAGGAAGTTGTTTGCTAATTTGGAAGTTGTATATAACTTTCTGGTAGCTGGAGATCATAGATAATCATACTTTTTAAAAAAAGTTGTCACTCAAGGGTATATCCACTGACTCCAGAGACAGAGGAAGGGGGTGGAGAGAGACAGACAGGCAGACAGACAGACATTGATGTGAGAGAAACATTGATCATTTGCCTCCCATATGTGCCCCGATGGGGGACCAAACCAGCAAACTGAGGCATGTGCCCTGATTGGGAATTGAACCCGCGACCTTTCAGTTTATGGGCTGACATTCCGGCCAACTGAGCTATACCAGTCAAGGCCACAATCACACTTTAAAATTGGATAAATCTGCTTGTCTCCACCCAGATTCGAGTAGTAATATTTGTGTGCCAATTCTGGGCAAAGTGATAACAAATAAATCCTCTGCAATTTTATTCCTTCTTTGAATTTGTAACCCTATTTGGTGAGGGTGGGGAAACAAATTTAGGAGATCATCATTTAAATTTTAAATGAATCTCTTACTTTCCTTGCAATGAATAGCTTAGAATGATATACTATAGTTCATTGAATCCAAGTTACTGTTGATTATAAAATGCACCATTATTTTATTCATTTACACCACTGAGACCAAAAAAAAAAATGCTGCCAATTAAACTCTGATCTACCACAGATTGCAACACTCTTCCCAATTTCAGAAATGTTAAAATATATAAAAATGTGCATCTTAGAATCAATGAGATGCAGTATCTAGAAAGCTCTTTTCTGTTTTATTAGTAGTTTCATTCCTTAATTTTTTTAAAAGTTTAACTTAATGTGATTTGATTTCTTTGTTTTGTTTTCCTTTTTGGGCTAGCTTTCCTGTAGACTGGAGCGGGAATTTCGTTGTGTGGAACTTGCAGATCTGATGACTCAAAATGTTGTGAATTTAGCCATTAAATATGCTTCTCGTTCTCGGAAACTAATGTTGGCCCAAAGACTTAGTGAACTGGCTGTAGAGAAGGCAGCAGAATTGGCAGCAGCCCAGGAAGAAGAGGAGGAAGAGGAAGAAGGTGATTTCAGACAAAAGCTGAATGCTGGGTAAGAAGTATTCAGTTGTTTGAATTTTTCCTTAGCATTCCGAATATTAACTTTGTCTTTGCATATAGCTCTTTATTGAATAATACTATCTTTTTAGTTACAGTAATACTCCTACAGAGTGGAGCCAGTCAAGGCTCAGAAATCAAGTTGAAGAAGCTGCAGAAGACACTGGAGAAGCGGATGATACTGAAGAACCTGATGATATAGAAGAAAAATCAGAAATACCTAAGCAGGGTAAGATACATTTTAAATTGTAAGATACAGTTTAAAGATGATAAATGTCATGTGTGGGACTTTCCCTAATTTACTAAGAAAAATGAATACAGTAGTCTTGCTTATCCATGATTTTGCTTTTTATGGTTTCAGTTACCCACAGTCAACTGTGGTCTCAAATATTGAATGGAAGATTCCTGAAATATGTAATCATAAGTCTTAAATTGTGTCGTTCTGAGCAGCATGATGAAACCTTGTACTGTTTGATCCATCCCACTAGGGATGTGAACTACCCTTTGTCCAGTGTATTTACACTGTGTGTACTACCCGCCCATTAGTCCCTTGGTCACTCACGTATCACATCAGCTGTGGTATCACATACCTTTGTTCAGGTGACCGTCATTTGACTTAATAATGGCTCCAAAGCATGAGAGTTGTGATGTTGGCAATTCAGATGATCCTAAGGAGAAGCTGTAAAGTTCTTTTAAGTAAAAAAATGACAGCTTTTGACTTCATAAGAAAAGAAATTGTATGCTAAGGTTGCTAAGATCTATGGTAAGAACGAATTTCCTATCTAAAATTGTGACAAAGGAAAAAAATTTATGGTAGTTTTGCTGTCACATCTCAAAGTGCAAAAGTTATGGGCACAGTGTGTGGAAATGCTTTGTTAAGATGTGGGGGAAAGCGTGAACAGGAAACACCTTCTGGCTGTCAGCAGCCTGTTGCCCCAGAATGCACTGAGCCCTTAGAAGACGTTAGCAGGGGTCCCCTGTTATGAATGACCACATTCACATAACTTAATTACTGCATATTGTTATAATTGTTCCATTTTGTTGTAGCTATTGTTGCTAATCTCTTACTGTACCTTTTTATAATTAAACTTTATCATAGATATGTACAGGTGGGGAAAAGTAGGTGTACAGTTGTTCATATGAAAAATAATTCAATAATTAATAAGTAATCATACAAGAGTAAACTGTTTCATATACTCACAATTGTAAACACTTTTTGTATGTGTAGGAAAAAACATAGTACGTATATGGTTCAGTACTATTCTCGGTCGATTTCAGGCATCTGTTAGGGGTCTTGGAATGTATTCGTCATGGCTAAGGGGGGACTGCTGTACTCATCCTTCTTCAAGATACCTGTCTGTTGATTATAGAGGATGACTTTATCTTCCCACTTACATTTAGGACAGAACCCATTTTCTAAAGGTGCAAATTCCTCTGATGTGCCATCCATTCAGTCAGGTAAGAAATACTTGTAATTTTATAATATCAAGATGATTTCCTTTTTTAAAAAATACATTTTATTGATTATGCTATTACAGTTGTCCCATTTCTCCCCCATCATTCCACTCCACCCTGCACATCCCCTCCCACCCACATTCTCCCCCTTTAGTTCATGTCCGCGTGTCATAAGTTCTTTAGCTTCTACATTTCCCACACTATTCTTGCTCTCCCCCTCTCTATTTTCTACCCACTGTCTATGCTACTTATTCTCTGTACCTTTTCCCCTTCTCTCCTCCTCCCATTCCCCTGTTGCTAACCCTCCATGGGATCTCCATTTCTGTGTTTCTGTTCCTGTTCTATTTGTTTGCTTAGTTCGCTTTTGTTTTAGGTGTGGTTGTTAATATCTGTGGGTTTGCTGTCTTTTTACTATACATGTTTTTTATCTTCTTTTTCTTAGGTAAGTCCCTTTAACATTTCATATAATAAGGGCTTGGTGATGATGAACTCCTTGCACTTGACCTTATCTGAGAAGCGCTTTATCTTCCCTTCCATTCTAAATGACAGCTTTGCTGGATAGAGCAATCTTGGATGTAGGTCCTTGACCTTCATGGCTTGGAATACTTCTTTCCAGCCCCTTCTTGCCTGTAAGGTCTCTTTTGAGAAATCCACTGACAGTCCGATGGGAACTCCTTTGTAGGTGATTGTCCCCTTATCCCTTGCTGCTTCTAGAATTCTCTCCTTCATTTTAATCTTGGCTAACATAATTATGATGTGCCTTGGTGTGTTCCTCCTTGGGTCCACCTTCTTTGGAACTCTCTGAGCTTCCTGGACTTCCTGGAAGTCTATTTCCTTTGCCAGATTGGGGCAGTTCTCCTTTATTATTTGTTCAAATAAGTTTTCCACTTGTTGCTCTTCTCTTCCCCTTCTGGTACCCCTATAATTTGGATGTTGGGACGTTTAAAGATGTTCTGGAGGTTCCTAAGCCTCTCCTCATTTTTTTGAATTCTTGTTTCTTCCTTGTTTTCTGTTTGGTTGTTTGTTTCTTCCTTCTGGTCCACTCCATTGATTTGAGTCCCAGTTTTCCTCTCATCTCTATTGGTTCCCTATGCATTTTCTTCATTTCACTTATTGTAGCCTGCATTTGTTCATCTAATTTGTGAGCAAAATCAACCAATTCTGTGAGCATCCTGATCACCAGGGCTTTGAACTGTGCACCTGATAGGTTGGCTATCTCTTGGTCACTTAGATAAATTGGCTCTGGGGCTTTGATTTGTTCTCCGGTTTGAGCCATTTTTGGTTTTTTTTTTTTTTTTTTTTGGTCTGGTCACTACGTAGTGGAGGGCGGAGCCTTAGATGTTCCCCAGGGCAGGGCAGCCCAGTTGCTGGTTAGTGATGCTGTATGTGGGGGCGCGGTCTTAGAGGGAACAATGGTGCTTGCTCCACTCTTGGATTCCAGTTCCTTCTTGTCGTTTCCCCTTCACCTGGATTATCTGCATGCAGATGTGGGACCACCTAGTCAGCCAGCCGCCTTGCGTGGCCTCACTGGGTCTGCACCGTTGCCACCCAGTGCCTGGGGTCTGTTAGCTGCCGCCTGTGCACCTGGGGTCTTCCAGCTGCTGCTGCATATGCACCCAGGTCAGCCAACCTCCACTTTTTCCTGCCACGACTCCGCCCCTCTTACCAGTCTGGATGAATAGTTGTTGGACTTCCGTACAGTTCAGTTTTCTATCAGTTCTGGTTGTTTCAAGATTTCTTAAGTAGTCTTTAAAGTGATACATCTACTCAAATACACTTCACCCTTCAGGGTCTGTTTGTTTTCTTGTTTGTTTCTTTTTTTGTTTGGGGTTTTTGTTGTTTATCAGTGATGTTTATGAAACCATGGTCATTTAACAAATATTTATTAAATGCCTAGCGTATGTCAGATATTTGACTAGAAGAGGGATATGGAAGTGAAGAAGACATGCACGGCTGATCCCTGTATAAAGCTTACAGTGCGGATTGGCTTTTTAAACTGATGAGAACAGATACTATACTTGGTCTTAGCTGAAAGGCCAAGAAGCAATCGGTTTGGTTTTTTAAATGATATACATATATATTACTGTGATTAAGATATTATCTTTAAAAATGTGTACAGAGTATTAAAAGAGCATCTGATTTATTCATTGGTGGGAGGTAGATTGGGGCTCCAGGGAAGACCGCATGGAGTGTTTTAAGCAGGCACCTGAACGTTGACGGTAAAGTAGGCAAAGGGGGGTGGAAACAGAAGCAGAGACAAAACATGTGCAACAACTTGTAAGAGTGGTGGGAAGAGCACAGGCAGCAAAGAAAAAGTGCTGAATGAATGGTTTTGGGGCAAATGGGCAGGAGCCAAATCGTGCAGAGTCACATAGTCCATGGTAAGGATTTTGATCTTTTTTCTAAGGTTGTTGGGAGGCTGTAGGTTTTAAGTAGGGGCATAGCATGCCACACTACGGAGGAGGAATGCATATTAAGAGACTGCAGAGGCAGTCCAAGTGAGACTGAATAGTGGCCTGGACTAGGATAGTAGTGATGGTAGAGAGAACGGGAAGACTTGAGGTAGTTCGGAAGATGATGTAGAGAGTGTAGAACTTGGGGTATGAAGAATAACTCAGTTTCTCGGATTCTGTACTTGAGTGCATGACGGTGCCAATTACTGAGTCAGGAAACACCAGGAAATGCAGGCTTAGATAGGAAGATGATGAATTGCTTTTGGATATTTGGGTCAGGAGCTCAGGAAAGTAATATCTCTGGAATCAAGGTATAAAGTGAAAATCATTGGCATTAGTGTAGCAATTTAAACCATGGGCTAAGTAAGGGAGCCCTGGGGGAGGATGTAAAGTAAGGAGAAAAATGAGCTTAGGCTTGGGGAATCCCCAACATTTAAACATGAGGTAGAGGTGGACAGGAGGGGAGCCGTTGACAGAGAGTAAGACCAGAGAAGGAGGAGGTAAGTAAGTGTAATGCAGTATCTGAGAAGTCAAGGAAGGAAGACAATATCAAGGAGAAAGGAACACTCAGCTGTGCAGAATGCTGTTAAGAGGGAAAATAAGATGATGACTGAAAAGTATTCACCAGATTTGGCTACGTAAAATTTTATTGAGTACTTAGCAAGAACAGATTCTGTAGGGTAGTAGGGCTGGAAGCCATGTTATATTCATATGAGCAGTGAAGAAATGGGAATAGTGTGTAGACAGCTCTTGAGAAATTTGGATGTATATGGGGAGGTGAGGGAAAATGGTGGCTGGAGGGTCGAGAGGATTTGTTTGTTTTTTGTTTAAGTTGGGAAACTTGAATAGCCAATAACGAGGGAAAAGTCAAAGATGGTGTAGCCATTGATAGGACAAGTGTCTTGACAAAGCAGGAGGGGTAAGATGGAGAGAACGAGGAGAGGAATTACTAACCTAGCTAAAATAAGACACCATTCCTCCATGCTAACAGGAGAAAAGAGTAGATCTATATGTATTGGGTTGGCATATTTTATAGCGGCAAGTTGCAGTAGTGCCTATCTAATAGCTTTTATTTTGTCTTAGAAATAGGAAGGAGGTCATGTGTAGTTAATAGTTTTAAAGTTACAAAGTACATTTCTTTCTATGTAATACAGATTAAAATGTTCCATGTATTGTTACAGAAGTCAGAAGTCCTCTCTGTTTTACCACTAATAAGTGAGGGTTTCTTTCTTATGAAAGGTGCAGGTACCTCTGGCAGCCAAGGACGAGTAAACCCCTTCAAGGTAAAGTCTTTCCAGTGATATTTTCTATTTAAATACATTTCCATCCAGAGAAATACAGGGTCT
Source organism: Anoura caudifer (assembly GCA_004027475.1). Classification (NCBI taxonomy): domain Eukaryota; kingdom Metazoa; phylum Chordata; class Mammalia; order Chiroptera; family Phyllostomidae; genus Anoura; species Anoura caudifer. The sequence continues at coordinate 158,111 of PVKU01003373.1, read as the reverse complement.
GGCAAAAATAATATCCCTTTTTTATTATATAAAAATCTTTTATTACAAAATCTTAAGCATGTATTCCTATAACATAACAATGCCACACTCAAGCACACCATGTGACATTTTAGGTGAAATGTTCAAATTGCTCTCCATCTCATGTGGGACATTCACGAACCCTACCAGCCACCCTCGAAGGCATTACTTCTGCCAGACCCTGTATTTTCAGACCATGTTATGACCCTGCCCAGATTGGAGGCATTAAAGACGGCAGCAGATCTTTGTGAAAAGAAACACAAAAGCAGCATGGGTTCACGGGTTATATTTTCTACTTACTTCTAAGTACCTGTTTTTCTTGGGGATGTGGTATTTGGGAATATGTGGATCAGTCTTAATTTGGATTGTACCACATTTAGTCAGCTTCAAAAATGAGACTGCAATACAAACTTAACTGAAATTTTAAGGAAAAATAAATAACTGGGATTCTTTTTCCTCTTTAAACATAAAATGTTCACACAAGTTTGTTCTTTAGGTATCGGCCAGATCCAAAGAGCCAGCCATTTCAGTGAATTCAGGACGTTCTGCTAACATTTTAGACAATATGAACAAATCATACAAGAAATCTACTGCACTTAATCGAGCTACAAATAATGAAAAGTCTCCAGTAATAAAGCCTCTAGTTCCAAAGCCAAAGTCTAAGCAGGTACTGCTTACCACATCTGCAATAAACATCACCTGATCTGTTTGTCTGTCTTACTTTAGTTCATTGCTTCAGGTGTGGGACAGGAGGCTGCAGTGGTCGTCGACTGTCTAGTGGGGGCAGAGGTTCTCCGTTCTGGATTTGCTTCAGAATCATTCCCCACCCCCCAGAAAAATATATGCCCAGACCCTGGGGACTTGGGCATTCATCTTTTTTTTTTGTTTTTAATTTTCCAGATGGTTGTGATGGGTATTTCTGTTTAATGATGACTGTGGAGAACCTGGCTGTAATTTTCCCTTGCCCTGTGTTCCGATTTGCTTCCCAGGTTTCATTCCATTTCTGTCATGAGTAAAATAGATCTACTGTTCATCTTTTCCATTTCTTATAACTCTGTTTATTTAGAAAACGTGGAACTTGAAGTATGGTTTTGGGGGTTTGTGGGTGTGTGTGCTTATTTTCTGAGAATTTAAGGGCTTAACATATTGGTGTAAGAATTCTAAATAATTATAAATATTTTTCCACATTTTTCAAAACCTGTGTGTACATATGAAATCATACTTGATTTTGTTGCAGTACTCTTTATGTTTGTTTTCACAGGCATCTGCAGCATCCTATTTCCAGAAAAGAACTTCCGAAGCTGATAAGACTGAGGAAGTGAAAGAAGAAATCCCTGAAAAGTCATTATCTGAAACCCCAGCCACGTGTCCTCAAAACACTGAAAACCAAAGGTCAGGGCGTAGGGAAATTTAATATTCTCAAGACATGGTCTCCCAATAAAAGACATACAGAAGCAGCAAAAACACTTATGCAGCCCTGTTATTTATTATTATAAATCAGTCACTGACATGGGTAGTGGGCATTTTGAATAATTACAGTTTTAAGGAAGTCACAAATACTGATTTATGCCTATTTATATTACTATTAAAATATGCTTTTTAAAAAAGATTTTATTTTAAAAAAGGGCTTCTTTCATGAGTGGTGCACGTAGGGCAGTTTGATTGCTCTACATGCGGAATCGACATCAAGAGATTTCGGAAGCATAATTTTTTGGTACCTGGGCAGCTAGTGATTGTTGGTCCTGGTGCCCTTGATATACTAAATAAAATAAAATAAAAAATAAAAAGATTTTATTTATTTATTTTAGAGAAGGGAAGGGAGGGAGAAAGAGAGGGAGAGAAACATCAATGTGTGGTTGCCTCTCATGCACCCTGTACCAGGGACCTGGCCCACAAACCAGGCATGTGCCCTTGACTGGGAATTGAACTGGCAACTCTGATTCTCAGGCTGGCACTCAATCCACTGAGCCACAGCAGCTAGGGTGAAAGTGTGCTTTGATAAATTGGATGTTTTAAATTATAGATACGTTTTATTAGGGCACTATATTTTATAATTAGTTTTTTTAATAGATAATATAATTATATGGCAAAAACATAGTCAAAAGAGGTGTGATGAGGAGTAAATCTCTTTCCTATTTATCCGGTTCCTCTCTCCACAAATAGTCACTGCAACCAGTTTCTTATGTAGCCTTCCACAATTAATCTATCCATGTACAAACACTTCTATTAGTCTTTTGTTATTTTGTTTTTTTGTTTTATAGAAATGGTAGCTTACACATTGTTCTGTGCCTTGCTTTTTTTCACTTAGCAGCTTTTGCAGGTCATTTCAGATTTCTACACAAAGAGTTTCTTTCATTTTTTATACTAATTGAATGGATATACCATAATTTACTTAGTTCTCTACTGGTAGAGAAAGGTCTTTTGCTAGTACAAATAGTACTGCAGTGGATAATTTTATATGAATGTCATTTCTTGCATAGACATATAGCTATGGATTTCCATTTATATGGTTCAAGTTAATGTGACATGGTAATTCTGGTAGATGTTGCCAGATTGTTCTGCACTGATGTTATCATTTTGTTCACCCTGTTTGTCCATGTCCTGTTTTTCCACCATTGCAAACCAGTTTAATTTGAGAGGGTAGCTATTTTTTTTTGTTCTCTTTTGCTCTGCATTCAATTTAGATATTAAACTGAAAATTTTAAGAAGATTCAGTGTTTTATACTATCAACAGGATATACAGAAAAAATATAATCAGTAAATATTAAATCTTTACATTAAACCCTCACCTGTGACCTAAAGACAGTTGCGTCAAAAGTGAAATTGAATTAAATCGCCAGTGCACTGTGTCCATGTTTTAGATGATGATGATACAAGAAAGGACCCACACTCCCAGGTCAGCTGCGAGAGCCTGGGTAAGAGGATGGCCAAAGAGCTTGACAGAAATCCTGAAGATTTCTGGTTTAGGAAATGGAGAAAGAGCCTACCTACCAAGGATGCATGGAAAAATTTTACTGGTCCAGGGGGTCTAAGTGGGATTGGAGACCTTGAGCCTGTCAACATTAAAAAGAGTTAAAAGTGCAGAGTTCATGTTTGCTGAACTTAGAAAATACAAGTGTGAGTAATCCCTTTGAACTGACCTTACAAAGAATTTTTCAGTTCATTATTCCTGTAGTCTCCAGGCAGTTTTAAGTAATACATACTGTGATTATGAACAAGTATAATCAGTTGTTTCTCTCTTTAGACAACTATGCAAAGAGTAATGGTTAATTACTAACCTGGAAAGTCATAAAGCACTTGAAACAGTATTTCAGGTATAACATTTTTTCTCATGATTGTGCTCTTTTAGGCCAAAGACTGGGTTCCAGATGTGGCTGGAAGAAAACAGAAGTAGTATTTTGTGTGACAATCCTGACTTTTCAGATGAAGCAGACATAATAAAAGAAGGAATGCTTCGATTTAGAGTGTTGTCTGCTGAAGAAAGGAAGGTAAGGATAATTACCTTCCATCAGGGTAACCTTATGGAAAATACCTTTTGTTTTTGAAAATAGAATACATTTCAATAAACTTTGGGTGGAGAGGAAATTAAGTAACTAAAATGTCAGCATGGAACATATGGATATATAGTAGTTATTACATAGTGCAACTGGTTAATTTGGGGGCAGGTATATTGTTTACATCTGTATTAGTTACTATATATTTTAAGTTAGGGGACTACCCCTAGAAAAAGTCCATTACCTATAAATTAAAAGCAAATAAAATGAATAAATAAAAGTGAAGTTAATTCACATTTTTAGACTGGCACTTCAGGGTCTTGTAAGCAGAACTTTTAAAAATGCTATTTACTTACACTGAATACTGCTTTTGGGGAGAAGAGCTGGTGTTCACTTCCAGCCTTTCACATGGAAATGAGAACAGGTGGCTTGTACCCATTGCTCCCCATGTAAATTTCTGCCATGTGAAGGGAGGCTAGGAGCAGCTTTCTGTTGCAATGGGAAGGAATGTGTGTAGTGTATCAATTAAATACTGGGACTTCACTTTCCCAGGGATGGCAGTGTGCAGCACGGGCAGCTAGTGACAGATTCTTGCCATGATAACCTGGGTTTTGTGAGGAACGGTATTGTAAAATAAGGAACTAAGAAACTGGTCTGACCACCTCTAGTTTCATTTAGAATCTCAGCAGCAGCTTTGTGTTTCTCATTTTTAATAGGTATTTATAAAAGCATAAAAATTCCAGAGAATTAGGTAAAATGGCCTCTGAATGAATCAGACTTTATGTAGCAAAAGGAAGCAACTTGGCAAAAGTTGTGATTGTTTTTGAATACTTAGAATTGTAATCAATATTTTTAAGATAAATCGTAAACATTTACTTACATCCAATCTGTTCATGTGAGAAATTCTACAGCTCAAAGTCTCTTTTTCTATAGTAAATAAATGGGGAGGAACATAAAGTAGGAGGAGTAGGTACTATTATAAATTAAAAGAGATTTAAGAGACAGATGAAATGAGTGAAGCTGGTAGGTTCTTGGTTAGTGAATAGAGGCCAATCCCAGAAGAATATGTACTGTACGTAACACCCTGAAACGGCAGAGTCGGAGGGATGAAGAACAGAGTGCCTGTTGCGAAGAGTTGGGGCCTTGGTGAGGAGTAGGGGCAACGGATGGCTCCTGGTGGGGGTGGGACTGTTCTGTATCGTGAATGTGGTGGTAAACACTTGAACCTACAGTAGAAGTGAATACACACACACTCAAAGGGATTTTTGATGTTAGCATCCTTGTTGTGATTCGATATAGCACTACAGTTTTGCAAGATTCTTCCCATTAGGGGGACCTGGGTAAAGGGTACGTGGGATCTTTGTATTATTTTCTACAACTGCATGTGAATCTACAATTTCAAAATGAAAAGTTTCACTTTAAAAAGTACTTTGCACTTAATATGGTTATATACAAGCAGAGTTTAGATTGAAATATTATAGAGGTAGAATGTAAATTTTTTAATGTACTCTGCAATTAGGTATTAAGAAATTTCTTAATGAGAATCCTTTATATTAGCTTAACAATTCAAGTGCTAATTATACTACTTTATATACAGGAATGTTACCTGAAAAAAATTTTTTTAAATAATTTTCTTCCTATTTCTTTGTTATTGAGTAAAATTTTTTCTCTTCCAATATTTTGACAAAGGCGTGGGCCACCAAGGCCAAAGGAGGAACTACAAGTGATGGAGCTGAAGCAAAGAAACGGAAACGCATGGACAATGAAAATCAAGAAACTGAACACCAGAAAGAAAAAGCAAAGGAGAATCTGAATTTGCCTAAAAAGCAAAAACCTTTAGATCTTTCTACAAATCAGAAATTGTCAACTTTTGCATTTAAGCAGGAGTAGAGTAAGGAAGTATCCTTAGGAAACTTTGGCTTTTTTTTTTTTTACTGTTTTTGATGAATCTGGACTTTTAAGAAAATATTTAGAAAACACTATATTTTTAAAAGAATTTAAAGACAGTGGTTTGTCTTTGTAAGGTAATGTAGTAATTATACTGGCATAGGTAGCTAGGAATGTGTAAAAACGATCATTTCTGCAGATTCCCAAGGGAAGCCAGTTTGATTTTATTTCTTACCTTCAAAACCATTAAAAGCCAAGGTACTTCTGCCTCTGAGCACTGAAGTACCTTGTAGGGATTTCTTTTGTTGGGTTATGTCATGTGCTGGAGAGAAATGCAGTAGTTCTCTTTCCAAGTGTGTCACCACACACTGCTCTCTGTCCATACTGGACTGAAGGGCCATGTTTTTTAATATGGACCCTAATCATGTAAATAATTTTGTAGATGAGACTTTTGCTTTTGTTTGTTCTGGAAATTTCTTCATATATGGCTTTTAATTCTCTGCATAGCTTAGTTTTTAAAAAATAAATAAAACTTTCACATTTCTATATATAGCTTGATATGGCCTTAATGTTGTATTTCCATGGGATAGAAATATTTATAAAAATGAATTTTATATTAATTACCATAATTTCCTCCACCATCCCAATGCTGCTGTACATTATACACATGGAAGAGAAGAACTGAAGATAGTATTTTGATAGTATGCAGCCCAGGGCATAAATAATGTGCTCCTGGTAAGGTACTCTGGCTATCAGCATTAGCAGTACTTTTCTGAGCAAGACTTTGCAGAGAGTAAAGAATTAGGGAAAATGTTTACTTTTTAAAAAAAAAAATTTGAGAAACAAGACTTAATTATTTCATAGTTTTTTGATTACTCTTTTAAATAGAGCTTAGTACAAATGCAGCTACTTAGGGCAAGGTGCAGGGGTGAAGATGGGTAGATAGTAAAATAAAATGAAGTTGGACAGTTGGAGGGAAAACTTGGAAATCAAGTTTATAGGTTGGAAGGAAAAACATATGTTAAAAGTTTAGATGTATAGGAGCCAAAGGATATTCTTTATCTCACAATGATTAAGTTTATGAAGGAATACATTTCTGATTTTTTAATTAGTATCTAGTATTGAGAGATGCTATAGCACAGTGGTTAAGAGCACAGATTTCCATACCAGCCTGCCCAGGTTTGAAAACCCACTTCAATACCTACCAGCTGAATAACCTGGGGTAATTTCTGCCTTAGTCAACTCATCTGTAAGATGGGTATAAATAATAGTATCTGTTGCATAGAGTTGTGAGAATTAAATGAGACAAATGCATTTAGTTCCTAGCACATAGTGATGTTTAATATAGATGTCAGCTATTATAATACTATTGGGTATTTTACCTTGATTTGTCATTCAGTTTGATTGTGAGCACGAATTCGATTTCAAGATCCTGAAGTAAAGGTTTATTTATAATACTTCAGAAAGCATGTTTGTGGATACATATTTTGTTTTTATTTCCTCAACTTCCTTATTGTACATAGTGTGTAATACTTAAGGATATAATCCTTGTATTCTATTTCAGATCCATAGGAACCTGATAACATCAAAGATTTGTAAATGATTTTTTTAATCCCCTTTTATTTGGCTGAAGGGAAGTTTTTGTATTGACTTGGTTTCACTTACAAATCAGAACATTGAAACCAAGAAACATTATCCTTATTCCTTAGCTGTATAAGATTAACCCTCTTTTTTAAAAAAATGTTTTAGAGAATTGAGGCTTAATGGTGGGAACATGAAAATGGAGCCATCATGATACCAGTAATATTGCCTATTCTGAACTTACTAGGCACTATAGAAAGTTATCGTGCTTAATTTTATTCTCTAATAGCAAAAACTTCTTAAAGAGGAGGTTATTTTGTAGTTTTAAATTCGTCAAAAGGTCATTATCTGATTATTGCAGAGAGCTGGTGAGTGAGAGCTGGATTGTGCCTGCCAGCTCTGGGGGCCGAGGTGACCTGCAGCCTCTCACAGCAGTGCAGCTGCCTGCGGGAGCCACCGTCGCTAACATGGAACGGCTCCCTGTAGACAAAAGGATGAGACCCTTCCACGTAGAAAGCGTCTTGATTGGTTGTCTGGTGGGCTTCTTTGTTTTCCAGCTGATTTATTATAGAAAGATGCAATTTCCCCCCAAGTTTTTATTTTGAATATTTTTAAACCTACAGAAGATTTCAGATAGTACAGTGAACACAATTATACCCTTTATCTAGACTGACTTATTGTTGACATTTTCCCATATATGCTCTATAAACAGGGTTTTTCCTGAACCATTTGAAGTATGTGTGATGTCACTTTACCTCTCAATACTACAACATGTATTCCCTAAGAACAAAGACATTGCTCTACATAACTACAACATCATACCAAAGAAACTTAACACAAGGATATTGCTGCCTAACATGTTTCATATTAAAATTTTTCCTTAAGTGCCCCCCCTACCCATGTAGGATCAGTCAAGAATCCTGCATTGCACTTTATTAGAAATACATACTTTTTAAAACAGGAATAAATGAAGAGGAACATCATCGCCAGTCCCAGTACCCAGCGATAACCGCAGGGTATTGGCTTAACATTTGGGTGTATATCATTAGGCTTTTTTCTATGCAATTTATTTTTCAAGTAGGTGTGCAGTCCAAATTCATACTCCATAGTGTACCCTATGGGTTGAAGTTTTTAGACTTGCCCTCACAGTCTCTGCAATTGTATGAGTCAATTCCTTGCAGTAAATCTGTTAATATATATCTCCTACTGGTTCTGTTTCTTTGGTTGAACACTAATTCAAGACTATTGTAAATAACTTCATGACAAATAAATTGGAAAATTCAAATGAAGTGAACAAGTACCTACAAAAGCAGAGGTTATTAGCCCTGGCTGGTGTGGCTCAGTTGATTGAGTGCCAGCCTACAAACCAAAGGGTCACCAGTTTGATTTCCAGTCTCGATTCCCAGTCAGGACACATGCCTGGGTTGCAGGCAAGGACTGCAGTTGGGGGAGCACAAGAGGTAGAGGTAACCACATATTGAGGTTTCTCCCTCTCTCCCTCTCTTCCCCTCTCTAAAAATAAATAAACCTTTTTTAAAAAGCAGAGCTTATTAAAACTTACTCAAAACATCAAAAAGGCTAAAATACTTAGGAATAAATTTAACGAATAAATGCCAAACTTACACTTTGAACTACTAAACATGTTGAAAGACAAAAGAAGACCTAAATATATGTGAAGACATGTTTATGGATCAGAAACTTCATATTAGGATGGCAACACTCCCCAGATTGACCTACTGATTCAATGCAGTCCCTGTCAAAACACCAGGTGGCTTCTTTGCAGAAAATAACAAGCTGATCCTAAAATTCAAGGGACCCTGAAGAGCCAAAACAATTTTTTCAAGGAACAAGTTGGAGGATTTATACTTCCCAGCTTCAAAACTTACTATGAAGTTACAGTAATCAAGACAGTGAGGTACTGGCATGAGAATATGGAAGTGAGAGTTCAGAAATAATCTCACATTTAAAAGTCAACTGACTTTCCACAGGGTGGCCAGGAAATTTCAATGGAGAAAGGATAGTCTTCCATAAATGGTCTGGGACAACTGGATTCATGCAAAAGAATGAACTTGGACCCTATCCCACACCATATTAATAATCCCAAGTGGATCAAGACCTAAATGTAAGAGCTAAAACAGAGTTTTATAAGAAAACATAGGTGTAAATCTTCAACCTTGGATTAAGCAATGGTTTCTTAGCTATAACACCAAAAGCACAGGCAACAACAACAACAAAAAAATGAAGCCAACATCAAAATTAAGTATTTCGTGCTTCAAAGAACACTATCAACAAAGAAAAAAAGCAAGCCACAGAACATGGGCAAAGAATTTGAATAGGCATTTCTCCAAAGGATATACAGGGTCTGGCACAAATAACACCCCTCCCCTTGTTTATTACAAAATCATAAGCATGTAATTCTGTAACAATATCACACTCAAGCACACCATATGACATTTTAGGTGAAATGTTGAAATTAAAACTATAAGTTATTACACCCATATTATTACCCTACCAACCACAGTCAAGCAGGCCTTACTTCTGCCAAACCCTGTACAAATAGCCAAAAGCACATAAAAGGATACTCAGTATCTAGTCCTCAGGAAAATGCAAATCAAAACCACAAAGATAATCACCACCCACTGGAATGGCTATAATGACAAACATGGACAATAACAAGTGACAAGGAGGTGGAGAAATCAGAACCATCAGACATTGCTGGTAGGAACTACTGATCTGGCAGTTCCTGAAAAAAAAAAATCCTTTGATCCAATATTTCCACAGCTATGTATAAACCCAAGAATAATGATAACCTAGGTCCACACAAAAATCTACATTACTATTTAGAGCACCATTATTTGTAGTAGCCAAAAAGTAAAGACCCAAATGTCTAAGGGATGAATAGATAAAAGGGGATGTATTCATACAATGGAATATTATTTGGTAATAAAAAAGAAATGAAGTACTGATACATGTTACAACATGGGTAAACATGAAAACATGCTAATTGAAAGAAGCCAGTCATTAAAGATTGTATACTTTGTGATTCCATCGATATGCAATGTCCAGAATAGGCAACTCTAACAGACAGAAAGTAGGTCGGTAAGACTGCCTAGGAATAGGGGTTAGGAGGAAAGGGTGAATGACCAGCATTGGGTATGGGGTTTCTTTTTGGAGTGACGAAATGGCCTGGAATTAGATGGTGGTGGCGATTGCATGGCTCTGAATTTGTACGAAACACCGAATCACACAGTGGGTGAATGTATGGCATGTGAATTATATCTCTATATATAAAGTTATTATACCTTAAAGAAATAGAAGATCTAATTTAAAAATTATTCTGTATTTAAAATTCTTCTCAGAAAGAAAACACCAGGCTAGATGAATTTGGAGTCAAGTAAAAATCCCAGTTTTATACACATTTTGAGGATAGCAGTTGTCATAGTCTTCGTATCAAAACCTGACAGGGTTACTTCAAGAGGCAAAGTTATAAACCTGTCTCACTGATAGACATAGATGAAAACTCGTAAGTAAAGAGTTTAGCAGGCCAGACCCAACAAGGTGTAAAAAAGATGCTGTTTAGTTACCCCATTTATTCAAACCTAAGAATAAAATGTCGCTTTAACATTAGACGTTTAGTTAATGCTGATTCAAGGACAAGATTGGAGTTGTCTTGCGTAAAAGCAGGTATCTTGTTCAAAGGGATTTGTGCCCCATTCTGCTTTCTGTCACTTTATGGCATTAACTATGTATGTCGCTGAAACGTCACCCAAGGGCTCATAAATGCTAAAAGTATTGTTATGAAGAGGACAATATAAACAAATTTAAACTACTGTAAAACTTGTTAAAAGGGAGTAGAACTATTGTTTTTTTAATTGTGATTTGTATTTCATTTAATAGATCTGTCTTCTGTTCTCTCCTGGTATGGTTTTCTGTTGAAATGTATGTGTCTCTATTGTAATCATGGCTGCTTGATCTCACCAAGAAACCGAGGTTTTGGAGGGCAGGAACCATGCTGGTGGGGTGATTGCCATAGTCGCTACAAGCTTTGGAGCTTGGTAGGCTAGGGTTTATATCGTGCCTCAACCCCTGGAGCTGTGGCTCTGGGAACCACCTCACCTCTCTTGACTTTCTGTTCCCTGTGGCCCTTGTAATAAAGATGACAGTAATTTGCTGGTCATACTTTCTTCTCAGAGAACCTCATGGACCATATCCCCAGAAGGAGAGCTACATGTCTCTTGCCATCGCTTCCCCAAGCCACAGCTGCGCTAGAAGTGCACAACTGACCCCAATACTCAGGGGTCCCATCTCTCTCCCAGAAATGTGGAATTGGACAACAGAAGCAGAATTAGTTTACCTGAGGAACTGCGCTGCACAGGCTTGCAAAGGTGAGGGCCATGGCCATAGCAGGGCTTGAAAGCTGAAGCTCTGGGGAAGCCAAGAAACGAATGAGCAGAGGAAACCCATCTAGTGAAAGTGGGGGCGGGGAACTGAAAACAGAAAAGTTGCCGTGTCAACAGCTCAGCTGCTTTCATGGCTCTGATAACAAAAACTCTAAAGAAAGAAGGATGAACAGCTGACAGTCGAATTCTTAAAGAACAGTGGGGAGCCGACCGATGGCAAATAAAGTGTTTTGCCCAGGGTTGGAACCTGGCCCCCACAGTGTCCGCTCTGCAGACAGCTGGATGGGAGGTGATGGAGATGGCTTTGCCAGAGAGGGAGGAGTGGCCGTGTGGTTCGACGAGATAGAGGCTTCATGACATCAGTAGACCCTCACATTGAATGTTAGAGCAGCTGATTAAAAATAGCTGAGTATGTCAACTGTAATTTTTAAAAAGTAGCAGCTGGGTGTATTTGAATATATAAAGAACTCAAACTCAGCATGAAAAAAGTAAAACATAATCCAATTAGAAAATGAGCAAAACAGATATTTTACTAAGAGGATATACAGATGGCAAATTAACACATGAAAAGATGTTCAGTATCATTGGCCATTAAAGAAATGCAAATTAAACTTCAATGAGATATCGCTGTATACCTATCATAACAGCTAAAAGGAAAAATAGTGATAACACCAAGTGCAGGTGAGGATGCAGAGAAACCAGACCACTCTTACATGGCTAGGGATGAAAAATGGTATAGTCCCTTCAGAAAATAGTTTGACAGTTTTTTTTCAAAACTCAAATGGACTTAAAATATGACCAGCAGTTGCCCTCTTAGCACTTATCCCAAAGAAGTGAAAACTTCACAAAGGAATTTATACATGACTGTTCGTGGCAGCTTTATTCTTACTAGACTCAAATTGGAAACTACCCAGAAAGACTAGGGCACATTTACCACATGGTGTATTACTACTACTCAGCAATAAAAAGAAACAAACTAAATACATGCAACAATTTGGATTAACCTCAAGGAAGTTATGCTGAGCGGAAAAAGCTAATCTCCAAAGGAGGTTTTGATTTCATTCCACTACATTATTCCATTTATATAACATTCATGAAATAACAGAGATGGGGACCAGATGAGTGGTTGCCAAAGTTAAAGATCTGGAGGGGACTGATAAGATTCTAAAGGTGAGAAGAGCAAGTCTTGTTGTAGTGATGGCTCGGTTCAGCATCTTGATTATGGTGGTGGCTTTGTAAGGTTTTACAACTGATGACATTGTATAGAGCTACACCTCGCCCACCCCCCAACAAGTCTGTTTGTACTAGTAAAATCTGAATAAGTTGTATTGCTTGTTCCAAGGTCAATTTCTTGGTTTTGATATTCTACTATAGTTGTGTAAGATGTTAACACTGGGAAAAGCTGGGAGTTACAGAGGGTGTCCTATAACCAGCGATGAAAAACTCTAAGGTGGCATTTGTAACTGATGGGAGAGAAGTTATATTTCTAACTCCTAACCAGATTGTAAGCTCTTCAAGAGCAGACCTGTTTTTGTATTTGTTTTGCTTTGTTTTGTTTGTATCTTAAGAGTAGGGCACAGTGCCTCTCCTAAACATGATAATCAGTGTTGCTCTTGTTGACACTTTGATAAAGGATTCTAAGCCCACAACTGAGTGATCTGAGGGGCCTTTGTCAATATATTAAGAAAAATACTCATCACCATTTTGAAGTCATTTTATGATGAATTTCCAAAAGAATAAATGGATAGTAAGAGAAAAATGTATTAGAAATGCTAACAAGAATTTAAACATAGCAAACCTTCAAAGAAATATTTTCGCAAACAGTAAAATGTTTAAGAGTACAGTGATCCCTCACCTATCTCGGGAGTTATGTTCCAGAGACCCCCACGATAGGTGAAAATCCACGAAGTAGTGGTGTTATGTTTATTTTATTATTTATATATATTTTAAGGCTTTATAAACCCTTCCCACACTCCTATAAACCTTTCCCACTCTCTTGTTAACCTTTCCCACACTCTTATAAAACACTTCATCTGCTTTTAAACACTTTCTACATGCTTAAACCTACGTAATTTTAACAACATATAAAATTCTATACCTCAAACCCCATGATATAGCGAAAACTCAAGATACAGAATTAGATATATATTTTTTTAAAAACCTGCGATACAGTGAAGCCGTAATAAGTGAACCAAGATATAGTGAGTGACAACTGTACCATTGTACATCCTTTTAGCAAAACAAGACAATCCAATTTCTTATAAAAAAAATATTGGGTGGGTGCCCTAGCCAGGCGCTTGCTTGGTTGTAGCGTCGTCCTGTACACCGAAAGGTTGAGGGTTCAATCCCCAGTCAGTGCACATACCTGGGTTACAGTTTTGATCCCTGGTCGAGGTGTGTACAGGAGGCAAGCAATCGATGCTTCTCTTTTACATCAATGTTTCCCTCAACCCTGCTTCTCTCTCAAATCAGTAAGTATATCCTTGGGTGAGGATGTAAATATTGGGTGATGCTCTGCCTTCTGTTACATGACTAACAGGATGAAAAATACCACAGTTTTTGTCCTTAGGCATATATAGATCACCTACTGATTCTTGAGTTTAAGAAAATTCATCTACAATATCATCTGAAAACTCATAATCAGGTTTCATTTATATGATCAATTCCACCATTATTATTAGAGTTTAGAGTGTTGGTGTCTGTCTCTTTGCATTTATCTTCTGATTCATCTAATAATTCTGAAACATTATCCTCTCAATTCCTTTTCCTTTGCCACTATGGATGGAAAATGAAAAATTCTGAATTCTTGTCCTATGAAACAAAGCAAACTATAAAAATAGTTCCTCAAGTCTTCCTTCTTAAAAAATGATGCAATCAGAAAACTGAAGGACATTTTTTACCATTGCATCATCCTTTTAGGTGGTTCTGTTATTTTTGTAATTATGCTATATTTTATTGATTATGCTATTACAGTTGTCCCATTTTTTCTCCCCTTTATTCCCCTTGCCCTGAATGCCCCTCCCACCAGCATTCCCCTCCCCCTTAGTTCATGTCCATGGGTTGTATAGATCAGTTCTTTGGCTTCTTCATTTCCTATACTATTCTTAAACTCCACCTGTCTATTTTGTACCTACCACTTATGCTTCTTATTTCTTGTACCTTTTCCCCCATTCTTCCGCCTACTCATCCCCACTGATAACCCTCCATATGATCTCCATTTCTGTGAGTCAGTTCCTGTTCTAGTGTTTGCTTAGTTTGTTTTTGTTTTTTGTTTTTGCTATTTTTTAGGTTCAATCATTGATAGTTGTGAGTTTGTTATCATTTTACTGTTCATATTTTTTATCATGTTCTTTTTCTTTGATAAGTCTCTTTAACATTTCATATAATAAGGTCTGGGTGATGGTGAACTCCTTTAACTTGACCTTATCTGAGAAGCACTTTATCTGCCCTTCCATTCTAAATGATAGCTTTGCTAGATAGAGTAATCTTGGAGTAGGTCCTTGCCTTTCATGACTTGGAATACTTCTTTCCAGTCCCTTCTTGCCTATAAGGTTTCTTTTGAGAAATCAGCTGATGTCATTTGGGAACTCCTTTGTAGGTGACTGTCCCCTTAACCCTTGCTGCTTCTAGAATTCTCTCCTTATCTTTAATCTTGGGTAACTTAATTAAGTTGTATCTTGGTGTGTTTCTTCTTGCATTCAATTTCTTTGAGACTCTGTGAGCATCTGCTCAGCTGCCCATCTCCTACCAGTCTGGATGAATGTTTCTTTAACTCCTTGGTTTTCAGAGTTCCATGCAGTTTGATTTTTCTGGCAGTGCTGGTTGTTCTTTCATTTTTAAATTGGTTGTTATCCTCCTTTTGTTTGTTCGAGGAAGTGAAGTGTTTTTACCCATGTCTCCATCTTGGATGGAACTCTGATTCCATTATTTTTTTTAAGAATTTATTTATTTATTTTTAGAGGGAGGGGAGGTAGGGAGAAAGAGAGGGAGAGAAACATGGAGAGAACATCAATTAGTTGCCTCTCGCATGCCCCTAACTGGGGACCTGGCCCTCAACCCAGGTATGTGCCCTGACACTGAATTGAACCAGCCACTTTTTGGTTCACAGGCCAATGCTCAATCCAGTGAGTCATACCAACCAGAGCTGATTCCATTATTTTTTATTTTTTTGTTATTTAATTCCTTTTTTAATGTAGCTGGGAAAAATGGAAGAATATGATAAAATAATTTCTTAAATGCTGAAATGGCAGAACATGAAGTAGAAAAAAGAAGCAGGGTAAGCTCTCATAATATTTCTTAGGTTTATAAAAGTGCCAACAGACCCATATATTACTTACCAAGACAGAATGAATTTTATCCTATTTTTAAATTAATTTTTCTCTATGTTCTTTGGGAGACCTCTACAAAAAAAGTTAAAGTCATGAAATCCTACTCCTTACAAATAGTTAGAACAACTCCAAAAAGAAAATAAATGAATGTCAAGTCCAGTGGAGCCCGATGGTATCCCACAAGTTGATGAATCATTGCTAATGTGTTTTGGATAACAGCATTACAGAGCAGATGCTGTTGGTTGTCCTCCTAACAGCCATTCCTCTCTTTTTATTTGGTTTAATGGAACTTTCATTTTGTTTTGTAACAGCAACATGGTGATTGAGGTAAGCCACTCTTCTTTGCCAGCAGGTGATCTATGGTGGCTGTATACTAGCCAATGAAATACAGGAGAAATTTCTGGGGTGAGGTGGGTGAGGGTGTGGAGGTTCCTAGAAAGATTTTTTTCACTGTCAGAAGTGGGAGGAGGAAGTGGTTTTGATCTTGCTTTCCCTGCTGTGTTTAACACTTTATGCTTAGAGCCACAGTAGTTGTCTGTGTCTGTGAGGGGAGCCGGACAGCATGCTAAGAAGAACTAAGGAGAAAGTTGAAGAGCCTGGGTCCTCATGACATATCTGAGTCCCGATCGGACCTGCAATACCACCACCAGGCTTCGGGTTAAGTGGAACAGGAAGTATCTGGCTCGTGTGAGCCGGTGGCTCTCAAGCTCGGTTGCACAGGAGAATCATTCTCAATGCCTAGACCGCACGCAGTCCAACGAAATCAGACCTCAGGAGGCAGAAGCCAGGTTTCTCAGGGGATTCCAATGTGTGGGCAATTTTGAGAACCACCAATTCAAGCCACTTTTAGTTGGGTATTCAGTTTCTGGCAGGAAAAAATACTCCCAACCTTTTATATTTCTGTACAGTAGATTCTGATTGAAAATACTTATTTTCAGCCAGATAAAACTCATCTCCAAAATGGTGAAAAGATCAGAACCAGTTTGTTTTCTCATCAGCTTTGGTTCATCCATCTGTGAAACATTCATAACATTGCAGTTAATTTCCACCAATACTTGGATGACTGGCTGGGACAAATGTACAGTAACAGTTGTGATGCTAAAACTAGAAATACACCCAGAACAGCAAAGAAACAGGGTTTTGTGCATCTCTGCTAAGCTGTTCCATTCCCTTTGTCTTTATTCTGTGGGAGTTTAGAAAGAACCACCTCAGGATGTGCAGATTATTTTGAGCCACAGGTAATTCAGACGCTGCAGGCTCAAGGGAAACTTAACTATCTAGAGGAATGTGAATTAGAGGCCTTGCTCATAATAGGGTGTTATCAGAGATAATCTGTATGGCAGTGCAAACTAGTAATTACTGAACACCTGTTTTCCCTGCAATGACCTTCTGAAACGTCAAGGTGCCTTACCTCATCCCTAGCTCAGAATGTCACATGTACCTCATTTTCCCTTTCTGCCCTTGAACCTGTCTTGTATGTGGGGTCTCTGACTTTCTCATGTGTGTGGGTTCCCATACATATTTATTAAATTTGGTTATCTCCTCTTGCTAATCTGTTTCATGTTTTTTTGATTATTGGACCAACCAAAAGAACCTTTAGGGTAAACGAAAGTTTCTTCTTCCCTCACAATTGTAATTTCTAATTTGCTTGTTTAATGCTGTTGTTTCTGGCAGAATGGTGGCTGTCAGTCTTATAGGTAGCAGTGTCTCTGAGTTATCCAGGTGTAAAGTAATCAACCCCAGGGCATCTGGAGACTCCCACACAAAGAGTTCTTTCATCAAGATCATAAACTGAAGTCTGTGTCTCATTGCGAGGAGAGCTATAAAACACAAACTAACAAAACAAAAACAGGACATGGCAAAAATTTGTATTGCTCCAGTGTTCTAAGGCTTGTGTCTCAAACTATCAGATTGCTTGCTGAATTACTGACCACACAATTTCTTTTCCGTTGCCTCTTGAGTTTCCATTAAATAATGGAAAAGAAATGAAAATAAAAAGTAAATAAATTCACAACATTGATAATGAAGTGATAGGGGTGAGGGACATCCATGTAGGAGAGAATTCAATAAATTTAGGAAGACAAAAAAAGATGCCCAATGAAGCAAGGCAGGGAAACTATAGTCTAGACCCATTATTTTCTGCATTGGCCTACGAATCACCAAGAAATCTCATTAAACTGCAGAATATGATTCAGTAAGCTCGGGGTAGGCATGAATTTCTGCATTGCTCTAACAAGCTCCCAGGTGATGCCACTGAAGCTGTTCTGGTCTGGACACACATTGAGTGAGTAGCAGGGAGAATGCATGAGCAGGGGCTACGGCCCAGGAGAGGTACCATCTGCCTGTGCAACCTGACAGAGGCTTTAGGGCAGGTGTGAGACGTGAGGCTGGAGCCAAGGAGATTAAGTGCAAGTTGATTTCAAGTGTTGAACATTCATTACCACTGGTAAAAGGAAGAGAGCTGGTACTGTTGCATTATAGCCCATTCATTGCTGCCGAATTCCAGTCCAGAGTTACTCAATCTCGTAATTTTTCACTAGAAGACAGAAATGGAGAATTTATGTGAAATCTCCTGAATTTGTTTCATTCTGGACAACCAATTAAATGGAAGGCTGCTCTAGAGAAAGTGAGCAAACTTTCTAGGGAGGACCAGAGTGGGAGAGTGTGGCACTTCAGGGGCTCCTGCACATTGACAAAGCCCGAGAAGGGAGGGGTAAGCCAGAGACAAAATGTGATGCCAGGACAACGACTGATCAGGTAGCAGCAAGAAGATGGAAAAACATGCAGATGTGATTGAGGGATTTGGTGGAGATAAAAGGCAGAGTCCCCATTTCTATTTGGCACGGGGAACATTCTCCACTAAGTGACAAGTGGTCATGGTCCTGGCCCTGTGGAGCACGTCTAACATGCTGCTTGCTCTGCAGTAGCCATGGTCACATCGTCACAGAAACGTAAGTCCCGTTACTTTTCCGCCTTGTAGAATGAACTCATAGACAAATTGTGGACATTAGAATGGTGATTATAGAACAGAATGAAAATGTTATAAATTGACATGGTGGTGGGAACAGCCTTTAGATGAGGGGAAGAGGGGAAGGAATTAGAGTGCTGATATCCTTTGCTTACAAAGCAAGGCTCAGTTCCCTTTCTACCCCGGCTGTAACAAAAGCTGAGACTTAAGAACATTGATTGAAGATACAGAGGGGACCAGTGGGAGAGCTAAGAATAGTGATGTCACTGTGGCAGGGAGTAAATGGGCTAAATTCTTGACTTTCATAGTAGAAAGTGAAAACTAAGTGTCCATGGGGCAGTGGGCAGGGATGGGAGTAAAAGACAGAAAACTGTACAAGAACAACAATTAAAATAAATTTAAAAAATAAAATAAAAAACAAACAAACAAACAAACAAACAAAAACTAAATGTCCAAAGTTGATTAGTAAGAAACAACAGTAGAAGCAGATGATTTAGAGATGTGTAGGGTTGAGAAGAACCCAAAACAAAAAGGACTGTTTAAAAGATGTTGCCTCTCCGGAGCAGAGCTGAGGGGGAGCTGTGGCTTTCCATTATAAGGTCATCTTTTCTGTTTGATTTTTTTGACTATTTGTGTGTATCACTTTGATTAATTATAAATGTGTATGCATGTGCATGTTTAAAGCATATGCTAAGCTGTAAATGAAAGGAAATAAGTACCATAGAGAACACCCTAGATCACATGAAGGAAGTGGTTATAAAGAAAACATGTTGAACTCATCATACACAGTATGGAGTGGTGTAAAATAGAACGACAAAGCAAGTGTGGAAAAATGTTAGCACTTACGGGATCTCATAGAAGGGTATATGAGAATTTTCTGTGCTATTTTTGCAAATATTCTTTAAATCTACAATTAAAAAAAAAAATAAACACTGGAAAATCTAGTAGTTTTGTTTTTTTCCTCACTGTGGCTTGAACCTGAGTCTTGGCCTCTTGCTTTCCTCCCTGAACAACACGAGTTCCAGCACCTGCTCCAGCTTCTCCATGAACTATCGGGCCCTGAGATCCGGGCAGTTGCCCAGGCACTGGCCTGTCCAGACAGCAGTAAGGCCAGCATCTATGCAGGTGCTGGGGACTCAGGCTCCTAGATCTCCACACCCCACTCCACCAGTGTGCAGGGTGGCTGGGGGGCCAGGGGCCTGGCGTGGGGATGGCTGGGGTCTGGTGGGCATGGGGTGCACCCAAAGTGAGAGGAGACTATGCAATGCCTGAATGATCACCTGGCCTCCTACCTGGAGAGTGTGAGAAGCCTGGAGGCTGATGATTGGAGACTGGAGCACAAAATCCAGGAACACCTGGAGAAGAAGGGACCCCAGGTCAGAGATTATGGGCATTACTTCAAGATCATTGAGAACCTAAGGGCCAGATCTTTGCAAGTTCTGTGGAAAATGTTCTGCAGATTGACAATGCTCATCTTGCTTCTGATGACTTCAGGTCAAGTGTGAGACACAGCTGGTCATGCACAAGTCTGTGAAGAGTGACATCGATGGGCTCCAAGAGGTCATTGATGACACCAATATCACTCTGCTGCAGCAGGAGATGGAGATCGAGGTTCTCAAGGAGGAGCTGTTCTTCATGAAGAAGAACCATGAGAAGGAGGTAAATAGCCTACAAAACCAACTCTGGGTTTGCCGTGGAGTTGGATGCCCCCAAATCTCAGGACCTCAACAAGATCATGGCAGACATCCAGGCCCAGTATGATGAGCTTGTTTGGAAAAACCAAGAGGAGTTAGACAAGTGGAGGAGAGCACCACAGTCATCACCTTGCAGACCACTGAGATGGGGGCTACTGAGATGACACTCACAGAGCAAAGACATACAGTCCAGTCCTTGGAGACTGACCTGGACCTGATGAGAAATCTAAAGGCCAGCTTGGGGAACAGCCCGAGGAAGGTGGACATGTGCTATGCCACACAGACAGAACAGCTCAATGGGATCCTGCTGCACCTGGAGTCAGAGCTAGCCCAGACCTGGACCAAGGGGCAGCACCAGGACCAAGAGTTTGAGACCCTGCCAAACATCAAAGTCAAGTTGGAGGCTGAGATCACCACCTACCACTGCCTGATAATTTAAAAAAAAAAAAAAAAAATGGGGAGGACCTTGATCTTGGTGCGCCCTGGACCACAGCAACTCCATGCAATGCATGCAAAAGACCACCACCCACCTGACTGTGGACAGCAAAGTGGTGCCTGGAGTTAACGACACTGAAGTTCTGAGGTGTTAAGGCAGCAGAGGCGTGACACCCTTTGGGGGCAGGAGGCCAATTAAAAAAAATTTTTTTTCAGAGGTCATTGAACATTTAAAAAACATGGAAAGTCTAGTAGTTTTTGTTCCTTTCCCCATACAAGGCCTTTCATAATCTTTGAAAAATAGTTTAGAGTTGTTAAACAAAATTCAACCCAGTAAATTTGAAGATTTAGTTGGTGTTGGTTAAGCAATTCCTGGTTGGGCAGCATCCCATCTAGCTACTAGAAGGGAACTCTGATGAGCTGTACAAAATGGAAAACTTTTGTAGGTAGAAAGAGGGCAGGACTAAGAAATTAAAACAGTGGATTATTTCAGGCAAGGGCACCTTCCCATAGGGGAAAGCAGAGGGTCTTAGCAGGCAGATTACCTCACTAGAGTTGACCAGGAAATCCCAGCCTAATTGATTACGTTTCTGGGAAAGGCTGAAACTGCAATTAGAATCAGGTATTAAATCTAGGTTTGGTATCATGGGCTTTCAGCAAGAGTGATACCATTCTGGGTCTGTGTATTTCTGTTTAAGATAGTAAATTATGTGGATGAAAAGGGGTTCTGCATTAAATTATAGATTCCTAACTGGGCAGGTCATGGTGGGCAGTCACAGCCCAAGCCAATACCTTCTCTCGTAAAACATTTTTCAGCTAGCCATGTGCATTGTTCCTGTGCATCTAGGTGAACACACCTTTGAAATGCCAGAAGTAATCCTTTTTTCCAGAACCACCAAGGGAGCACATAATCTTGTTAACCTTCCTGTACCTGGTTTTCTCCTACCTTCATGTAACCTTCCTTCCTTTCCCTCCTTAATTCCAAATGTATAAAAGAAACTGCAAAAACAAAAATAAATAAATAAATATTTAAAATAAAAGAAACTGCAGAACTGTCATTGTCTGGAATATTTGAGGTCTTGCTGCTCAACAGTGGTCACCAGTTTTGGCTCAGATAAACTCATAAAAATTCTCTATGGGTTTGGATGTGTCTTACTACAGTGGTACAAAGGAAAACTTTAAAAAATGCAGCAAATTGATAACATAGTGAGATTGTGGAAGATTTTAATTCTATCAAAAATTGTCATTATTTTTCAAATAAAAACTATCATTAAAATATATGTTGTCTTAGTAATCATAAAAACCTATGTAATGAATATTAACATAAATGTCTTTTTTTTTGAGAAGTAAATGTCTTGCCTGCAGGGATTCAGATAAGAAATTTTTAAGAAAAATCAGACTTTGAAGGGTAAAGGGAATTTAAAGTGAAGAACATTTACACTTAAAACATGGAAAATTCACATACTGTTTGCTAAATGCTTTGGCAATAACCCCTGACTATTGTTTTGCCTTAAAGGTACTTGCCAGCCTACTCCCAGTGGAAAGAAAAGAAAATGTCATGTAGACTCTTGTGCAGGAAAAATCAGATTTTTCCTGGGTTTCTCCAGATCACCTACAATAGTAGTTTCGGATTCACTGAGGGATTATTCCTTTTTCTCCAGGTCAGAAAACCCTGTGAATAAATCTTTTCTGCTCTGTTTTCATAGCATAAAAACACTCACCCAACTGCCTTGAAAGAGACTGTTATGGCTTCAGCAGATGGCCCCTTGCTCAGCATTGTAATATCCCAAGAGGAAAACAGTATATAAACATAACATTTGGTCATTTCCCTTAAGCAAGCACAATCCTAATAATATTTATGGAAGGTTGCAAGGAACTGCTGGATGCAGCAGCCAGGTGACCATAAATGACAGAGAAAATTCACCTGAATTGGTTCAAGATATGCGTTGCCAGGAAACTATGCCCAAGGGCAAGTAATTGTATTGATTCCCGGGAAATGGTGACACTAAATGAATAGACAGGTGCAGCCACACAAACACAATTTAGGCTCCTTTTTCCCCTCAGAGAGATGAAAGGTTTGCTCTTATTTTGTATTAAAAATGATGGAAGATTTTGAGGAAAATGAAGAATAGGAATGCTTATTTCTACCATCATCATAAAATTTATTATGGTACATTTACAATGTCCTTTGCATACATTATTTTTAATTCTCCAAACAAATTTTTCTCTTTTTGCAAGTGAGGAAATTACATCCCAGAGAGGTTATTTCCCCAGGGTCACACAGGAAGGGGTAGAGTTCAGGTGTGGGACCCAGACCATCCAAATTCAGCCAGGACCCCTTTCACCATAGCTGCCAAACGATCATTTCCTTGTGGTCAGAGGAAAATATTAAAATAAACAACAAGAAGAAACTTCTTCCTGGGATGTTGGACATGGGTTTAGATTCTGTTTATGAGAATAGAATTGGATGTATATTTGCCAAGGAAATTTTTTTCTGCTATTTTACTAAATACATGCCAGGGGCAAACATTTTGAGCCCCATTAGACTTCAGGTGTGCGGAGGGTACCACGGCATCTTTTGTGTCTGTGACACCTACCGCAGAATGGGAGCAAATGGGATGACAGGGCTTCCAAGTGTGGAGCCAGCTAGGTGTCACTTGCTAGCTGTACAACCTGGGGGAGTCCCTTCATCTATATATGGGGACCATGGTACCCATATTGCAGAGGAGTTAAAGGGGTTTGAATTTTGTTCTACAGCCCTGGAGGCAAGAGTCACATCATTTTTATAAATCAAATTTAACTTGACTTCAGTCCCTGTTTATCAAGGTGGAGGACTACAGTGGAATGGAGATCGAGGGGCTGCTCGTGGGGGGTATGGAAAACAGAGAAAAGTCTTTATTATTCAGCCCATCTGATTGCCACTGGGCAGATGCTACATTTGGAAAAAAATTGCTGATAACTTGACTTTCCTTTTCTCCCATGGGAACTAAATGCTGGGTTAGTCCAGCTAGGGCTTCAGGCTACTCAGCAGCTGAACAAATCCCTGACATTCTGCAAGTAAAAACTGGTTTCTTCCTCTGTAAGACGGGAATGACAATCCTCGTCTCCTGCTGTTGGACAGAGGGAGACAGGAACATCTAGAATTCCCTGCCACACTGGTCACTATGGTAATAGCAGGTTTCATACCTCATGGTTATAATAAAAAAAATTACAATTTTGTTTTTTAAAAAACAAAAAAGCATCATTTAATCATTCCTATAGACAGCCTGACTCCATAGGATATGAAGCTGGAACCCAGGAATCACCTTCTCACAGAAGGTGAGACCCAAAATGCGTCAGGCAACAGCTACTATCACGGAACCTAAAGGTCAGAGTGAGGGTGATGGTGGAGAATGAAGAAAAATACACTGAGGCATCATTAAAGTGTGGTGGTTAAGAGCTAGAAAATTGGGACAACTGTAATAGAATAACAATAAAAATGATTTAATTAAAAAAAAGAAAACCCAACATAATTATTTAATCAATGTATAAAGTGTTTACTTTCTTGGAGCAAGGCCTAATAAATTAGCAGATAAGTAATACAAATTCAACAAAAGTAGGGTGTTTATCTACGTACATTCTGAAGGGAGACAAGGATAGGATAAGACTTTCCCTTTAGTTATTCAACAAGTTCTTATTAGTTTCTATATGCCAGTCACCATGAAAGATATTTGGAATTATTCCTCTCATTTATGTGCCTAAAATAGATGTATTTTATAATGTAAAAGGCAAGGAAAAATATAAAGGATCATTCTTTTTACCAAGTAGTCTTGGGGAGGCAAAGCTGTTCTAGAATGACCAGACAATAATATCAACAACCCGGATTCCGTTTCTCTTCCTGCTCTGCCGTCATACAGATGACAGGTGCAGCAAGCAAGGCACAGCAAAGAACGGTCCGATCGAATGCCGTGCCTTGCCCAAACAGGGGCCACTAGCTTTCCAGGCTCCAACTGGTGGACCATCAAAGCCCTCTGTTCCAACACTTAGCTTCCCGTTTTACTTGCAGCATTCCTTTCCAGGTACCAAACTGTGTATGAGTTAGAAATTGAGTTCGGCTGCTAATGACAGGGGCTCAAATGTTAGTGGCTCCGTAGGTTGTTGCACTTTTCTCAAGTAATGAGAAGCCTAGTGGGAGGTGGCCCAGGGCTGGAATGGAGGCTTTGCTGTGTCATCAGGGATTCAGGATCTTCTTATCTTTCTGTTCAGTCATCCTGAGCCTGTGCTTGTAATCTCCCGGGCACAGGATGGCTAATCCACTTCCAGCATGGCCTCTGCACTCCTGGCAAGAGAGAGAAAGTGAAGGGCACAAGGCACCTCTCAGCTGAGCACGTATTTGCACCCCTTCATAGGCCTTTCCCAGAAGTGCCACCCAGCAACTGATCACTCATTGGACAGAACTATGTCACATGACTGTTGTAGCTGCAGGGAGCTTGGAACATGAGTTTTTGACCAAGTCCAGGCACATTGCCTCTCTGAGGTTGGAGATCTTTCAGTAAAAAGAAGATGGGGAGAAAGAATACTGGGCAGGCATCTAGCAGCAACTTCCAGAAACCAATGGCCCATGCAGTACAGGGCTTCCTCTCACTTTATGGCACCTCTCTGATGAGAGGTCATGGCTGGCCTCTAAGACGCTATCCTGCAAAGGACCAGCCATGATCTTGAAACACCAGATCATTACAGATTCACATGTATCTGTTTAGATGCCTTTTCTGGTAACAAAAATACTTTCCATTTTTATAGGATTCTTTTCTCCAGTTATTTAACAAGTTAGTGAGATTTGTAAATGTATTAAAATGGTTTCAGATCCATCACTGTCATGAATGATGTTAGGAAGTGTTGCCAGAAGCCAAACATTTAAACAGCTTTAACCATGGCATCAGAAAAACTACAATTACATTCAGGAAAGAACTGCGCAGTGTATGACATTAAAATGCAGTTCCCCAGGCAACTGAGAGGGAGATACATTCAGTAACAGCAGAGATTCTGCAAATTGCCAAGATCTTACAGAATTTGCGACATCTTTTATTTATTTTTCATCAACAGTTAAATAATCACTTGAAAGCATGTGCTGACTAGAAAACAAATCCTCCACAATACTCCGGATAAACTAGGCTTCGTCCAGAAATAGCTACCACAGTAACTGGAGGAGATGGGGAGCAGGCATGTGTAGGGGAAATGTGCGGATGGGATGCACAGCTTTTTCCTCAGACATGGCTGTGTTGGAGATGGTGCCCTTTGCGGATATATGTTGGTCAGTGTCCAGATAATCTTTGTCTCAGGTGACAGAGGGCTGTTCCAGTGTTCTCATCATACAGGAGTTTGATAACCTTTCTTGAATTGGGCCATTTTACAATGCCCAGTTGAGAACTCAAAGTATGGGCATTTGGGGTCACGGCAGACATCGCTTCCATAGCAGTGTGGCTGCCACGGAGGATGAGTGGCAGGTAGGGGGCCATGAAGGAGAGCTCCTGGATTTCCTGTGGGACCCACACATGTGGTTCTTCCAGGGCTGCCAGCCTTTGGGGTTTTGCCTGGGCACTATTCTTCCCTTGAGACCAGCGATTGACAGTTGTATTTTTTGTGCTTTTGAGGCTGGGTGTGTTGGATTCCTTAGATGTGGTGAACAAAGATACTGTAATAAAGTGGATTTACTCCCTGCAGATCCTTCCCACAGAAGACAGATCAAATCTAAATCGCTGTGGTTTCTGAGGCTTTTTATACCTGGGTATTCCATTCAATCTCTCAAAGAATCCTTATGACTGTGGCCACATAGCAATGACCTACACCAGCCTTTCATGCTCCGAGACGACCTAAGCTGAGTAAATGAAGAAGCTTACTTAGCAGGCTTGAGAGCTTTCAGTCACATGTAAGTTTTTCTGTGGGACCCAAAGGCAGTGAAAATGACATGCGATTTGTACCGTGTTTCCTGTATTTGCTGTAGGCTCAACAACTGGTCTGGCATGGATGTGAAAAAAACCATGAGCTATGTTAGAAGTATATTCAATGACAATGGGTTGGCATAGGGAGCTGGACTTGAATCTCATGGAGGATCAACTTTCTGTGGCATTGCATCGCTGTGTCTCACAAGTAAGCTAGAAAAGTTTTTTCAGGAAAAGAATACGATAAAGAAGTGGTGTAAAATGAGGCAACAAAATGGTTATCAGGGAAGACCAAATAAGCCTGTAGACAGCCCTTATTTCATTTTGGGTGGGCTCACCTCATGGCAGGATTTGCCAAGTGGCCGGTCATCCAGAGGCTTTTTACCCATACTTTGGGATTTGTGGCCTATCACTAATGGAGGAAAGTTGAATTTGTAAAGTTCACCCTGCCCTGAATGTAACCACGTGGACTTCTGAACACCTTCGAGATCTCCATCAGAGCTGGAAATCACCAAGGACTCAAAACAATGCTCAGAGAATGTACACATCTCCACATGAATAACTTTAGATTGGGAGGGTGGAGGATTTGTAGCATAACTATAGCTCAGGGTTAAAAGCCATTTATAACCAAGTGTGCTCTTTTTTTAAAAGGTAGAGTCTTACAATCAAACCTTGTGCTGGTGTCATTTTGGAACATGGTCTTGAGCCGGTATTTGTAGTGGGTTTCAAGAAAATCTTTGAAATTTGAACCACAGTGGACTCTGTTCTTAAATGTTTATACTGTATTTCTAAGAAGTTCTTTGAGGAAAATTAACTGTATACATGTAGGTTATCTTTTTTTATTTGTTTAAAGATTTTATTTATTTATTTTATTTTTAGAGAGAGGGGAAGGGAGGGAGAAAGAGATAGAGAGAAACATCAGAGAGTAACATCAGTGGGTTGCCTCTTGTACATGGCCCGACCAGGGACCACACCTGCAACCCAGGCGTGTGCCCTGACCAGGAATCAAACCAGCAACATTTTGCTTTATGGTACAATACCCAACCAACTGAGCCACACCAATCAGGGCTGTAGGTTATCTTTTTAAAAACTATTCAGTAAAAAATTGTATCATTAGAAAATGGACACAAATCTTCAAAGCAAGTGTATGGTTCACACAGAATTGATAATATTTGGGTGAACACTTAGTGGTCACTTAAAAAAAGCCTGAGAGTCCAAAGGCCCAGAAAGGGAGGGGGCTGATGGTGTCAGTTCTGATTTGAGCCAGAAAGCCCAAGAGCCAGGAGCTGGATTACCGGTGTCAGAGGGCAGGAGAAGATGGATGCCTCAGCGCAAGCAGAGAGGGAATGTGCCTTTCCTCTACCTCTTTGTTCTATTCAGGCCCTCAGTGGACTGGACGATGCCCACCTACACTGGGTAGGGAGGGTGATGTTCTTTAGTCAGTTCACCAACTCAAACACCAGTCTCTTCCAGAAACACTCGCAGAGACACACTCAGAAACAACGTTTTACCAGCCACTAGGGCATTCCTCAGACATCACACTGACAAAAAGAATTAACCATCACAGTAAGAATTTGCTTTTTACCACCAGTAACATTTTTTTTTTTTAACAATCCTTCTAAGGTTAAAAAAGCAATTATGAAAACCATGAAGATGTTTGAGTTGTTGTTTGATTTTTTTACTACTATGTTTCAGTTTAGATATTACTGAATCTTTTTTTAGGAAAGATGAAGATTGTGCCCATCTCCCTCTCCCTAATTCTTGGTTTTGTGTAATCGTATCATTATTTTTATAGTGACCAGGTTAATACTGTTCATGATCTGTTCTATGACAATGATTCTCAAAGTTATTTAGTATTGGCTTTATACTTAGAGTTTTTTTTTCCTGGAGGATACGTTTTTATTGATTTGAGAGAGAGGGAAAGCGAGAGAGAAAGAGAGAGAGAGAGAAACATTGATGTGCATTGATGTGAGAGAGAAAAATCGATCAGTTGCCTCCCATACGAGCCCTGGCTGGGAATCGAACCTGCAACCTTTGATATACAGGATGCCGCTTGAACCAACTGAACCACCTGGCCAGGGCTATACTTAGCATTTTTATATTTAAATATTTGAAATTGGTTTTATATTTAAATGTTTACCATCACTTCTTCATTCTTAAGTTCTCTATTTTGATTATCTCTTAATTAGCAGGTTCTCATATCAAGTGGTTTTCTCAATAAGGACTTAAAGGAGCTGTGTTTTCTAAGTTCATACATGTTTGAGATGGTTATACCTGAATGCTTTCTTGAGTGGGTATAACTTATTTTCCTTAAAGCTATAAAGTTGTGTCCCCCTCTTCCCCAATCTTTTGGCAATGGATGTTGCCATGGAAAAACTGAAGGCTATGCCCTTACTCCCAACCCCATTTAGGCAATTTGTTGTTTTGTTTCTTGTCTGGATACTTGACAAATGCTGTCCTTGAAGCTGTCTTTGTCCTTCGAGTTTATCCAGTCTAGTGTTATGCATTCTGTCTCAAACTTTTCTACAATGAATTGTTCTATGAAACTGTATATATTTTTTGCAAACTGTATTTTTTACTTTGTAAGATAAATATTCTTTTTTATCGATATATAATTCATACACCACAAAGTTCTTTTGAATTATGCAGTTCAGTGGTTTTTATATTTTTAATTAAATTTATTGGGGCAACATGGATTAAAGTAGATTTTAGTATATTCACAAAGCTGTACAACCAGCACCATTATCTAATTCCAGATATTTTTCATCAGGCCCCCAGAAACCTATACCTATTAGTGGGCAGTCCCTATTACCCATTCTCCCCAGCCTCTGGCAACCACCAATCCACTTTCTGTCTCCATGTGTTTGTTCTGGCATTTCATATATGGAATTGCGCAATACAAAGACTTTTGCATTTGGCCTTTTTCACTTAGTAGGATGTTTTCAAGGTTCATCCACGTTATAGGATATATTAATGCTTCATTTTTATAGCTGAGTTATATCCCAGTACACATATGTCTCATACCTTTTGTATGCTTGCATCAGTTGGGTTGCTCCCAGTTTTTGGCTATTATGAATAATGGTGCTATGAACATTCATGTACAGGTTTTTGTGTGGACACACGTTTTCATTACTCTTGGGTTCATAACTGCTTTGGGAACTCTATATTTCACGCTCTAAGGAACTGTCAGACTGTTTTCTAAAGCAGGCACACTCTTTTATACTCCTACCAGTGTGTAAGTTTTCCAATTTCTTCACATCCTCAGAAACACTTTTTATTACCTACCTTTTTTAATATAGTCATCTTAGTGAGTATGAGGTACAACAGTACTCATTCACACCCTGATTTATATTTCTCTGATGGCTAATGAAGTTGAGCATCTTTTCATATGCTTATTGGCCATGTGTACATTTCTCTGAAGAAATGTCTGTTCAAATCCTTTGCCCATTTTTAAATTAGGTTATTGGCCTATTTATTACTATTTTTATTTTTATATATTTCTTTTCTAAAGTAATAAACTGACACGCTAATTTTATTTTTTAAATTGTACTCATAAAATAATGAATGCTTAGTTGATTTAATGACTATGTTTTTATATATACAATTAAATTGATCTCTTAAACAAATCCTCTGAGAGTCAGTACATCCTCTGCTCATTTTCAGATCAGGCCTTTTTTGATGCTTCAATTTCATCCCCTATTTCAGCTTCAATTTTTGAAGTATCATATTCCCTCATCATATCAAACTCAAGCCACCGCTGACTCCACTTCTGAGCTTCTTTCATTTGCTCTTCAGTTAAAAAGATCAAATCTGATCCCTTTAATATTACACTTTGGACGCTCCCAGCACTTGAACCAGGGCTTAGACTTTATTTTTACTTTCAGCTGATTCACAGAAACTTCTTGGCTAGAACTTTTTACTATTGGCTTCCTATTAGTATCAAAAGTGCAGAATTCAGAAAGGGGATCTCCTAAGTATAGCAAGCCATCATGTAGCCATTCCTCTAAGTTGACCACTTGGATCGCGCTCCTGGATTCTAAAATTATAAAGTTCAAAGCAAATCTCAACATCCTCTCTTTTAATAGTATTCCTAAGGATAAAAGGAACTCCAAGTCCTGCTCCTGATCTCTGGCTGCAAATCCCCCCAGACTGGCAGATTTTTCCATTGGCATGTGGGTCGGCCATAGTAACACAAAGAATGCCTCCAACGGAGAACTCTGGAATGTGGATTACTTTTCTCCTTTCTTAACATATCTTTTCTTCCTATTTGAAATTTTGAGGACTCAAGAACCTGGTTTCCTGGCAGAGGGGGAGGTGCCTGTCCACAATGGCTGCTTCTGGAGGTGGCTGGGACACTCTGGAGGTGGAAGGCCCGGTGCCCTGCTGCTGGCCTGGCCTGCGCGCCCCCCGTGCCCCCCTGGCTCTGAGCCCCTCTGCACCCTGACTCCCAAGCCTTGCTCTACTTGTGGCCTATCTACTTATCATTTAGTTGTAAGAGTTCTTTATATTCCAGATACTAATCCATATCAGATATATACTTTGTAAATATCTTCTCCCAGTCTGTGGCTTGTTTTTTCCCTTTTTGAGTATCATTTGAAGCACAAACGTTTTTCATTTTCATAAAATCTACCTTGTTTTCATTTTGTTGCTTCCATTTTTGGTGTTATACTAAGAAATCTAATGGCCTAATCCAAGGTCATGAAGATTTATGCCTATGTTTTCTTCTGAAGTTTATAATTTTTGCACTTACATTTAGATCTTTAACCTATTTAATTTTTGTATGTGGTGTGAGTTAGAGATCCAGCTTCTTTCTTTTGCATCTAGGTACCCAGCTGTCCTAGTCCCATTTGTTGAAAAGAGTCTTCTTTACCCACTGGATCACCTTTATCCCACTGAATTTACCCTTGATGTAAATCAACTGAACATAAATATAAATGCTTATTTCTGGTAGAGAAATATGCTTATATCTTGACTACATCCTCTCATCTGTTGAGTTCTCTACCTCAGGAACCCTAATTATTGTTATGCTAGGTCCTCTTTGTCTTTTCTAATAGCTTTCATCTTCCTCCTATTGTACATTCATTGTGATGCCTAACTTCATATCAGCAATTGAATTTTCAACAGTATCTATTTTCTACATGCTTCTAATTAATTCCATAATAATGATCCTCAATTTGTTTCCTTAGATCTGTAACTCCTTTTGCAATTCTATTGTTATCTTGGTTTTTGTCTTATTGAATCCACGTTTTCATTAAGTTGTTCTGAAGCAGAAAGCACTTGTGAGGAATTTTCTTCAGTTCCATGAGCTTTGTTTGCTTCTGTGTTGGCTTCTTTTTCTTTATATCATCCACATGCAGTATCATTTCCCCCTTTGTTTGCATTTGGGTGTTTGGCTGTTGTGTGTTTGCACCGTTGCCAGGCTGTTTCTCTCCCTTCTGTCCATGCCTGATGTTATTGAGGGTGACTTCTCTGTGTTTCCCATTATAGCGACACCAAACTGTAGCAAACTGACTCTGCTACACTTTGCAGCTTGAGGAGTCTCTGTTCTATATTTTCTTCTGTGAGGAATTGTGAAGGTTAGGACAGCATTCAGCTGTCGAAATTTGTACTCTCCATTAGTGCCTGTCTTATTAGCATCTTCTCATTCTTCTGAGATGGCATTAAACATCCTCCACCGGTGACATGCAACTATTTGGGGCATGTCTACTCTTGGGAGATGTCTTTGCATAGTTTCTTCAGCTCCATGCGGAGCCCTTGAGTCTTCCCTTCCATCTCACAAAGTAAACTCGGTGTTCATATTCTTTCATTTTCTCTCTAAAAGTTCTTCCATTCCCCCTCAGTCAGAAAAGAAGAAAGGTCAGGGCCTCCATTCAGTTTTCTACATTTGGGGGTTTAGTGAGACATTAAGAATTCCACTGACTCCACAGTCCTGCTTCTGGAAGTTAGCAGTGGGATAAGGATACTTCCCTTGTGCACCTTTCCACCTTGATCCAGAATCTCCTCCAAAGTTTGAATTTCAAATATTGAACCTTCATCAAGTACATTTAAAGAAATTTGCTTTTTTTCAATTACCATTGCCAAATGCCTAATATTAGTTTACCTGTTACCCTTGACAAGTGACTATATCTCTGTAGTCGTGCAGTATTCAATCTCTGAAACTATGCATCTCACTCACCTGTTTCTCTATTACAACCTTAGAAATGAAAAAAAAAAAAATCCTTGGCTTTTTGGTAGAGAGCAATTCCCAGTTTGGGTCCACGGTGACAATGGGTGACATACTGGGCTAGAATCCTAGATGCTGTCACAAACCCTGGCTGTGAATGCCCACATCTTGACTTTTGAACCATTTTATGCTAATAAATTCTGTGGAACATGTCCCTGTTCCTTTATTGTATTCCTCCTTTTTATCTTCTCTCTACTTATAACTACCAAACTACTTATATTTCATTGTCGAACTGTTTAAATAATGTTGATGATTTTAAAGCTTCCTTACATTTAGCTAGAAGACATTGCCTCCATTTTACAAGTAAATATGTTCTAGAACAAATCCAGCAACTTTGTATTGACAATTGGCAACAAATGTGCTGATGCCTCAGTGGCAGTGTTTATAAGAAAATGTTAATTTTTAGAGTAAATTTCCATTAGAAATTGTCTTTGGGAAATATGATATTAGTTAATGTTTACAAGTGTGTTTAAAAGAAGGCAAAAGATTTCCACAAAAAAAAAAATAATAAACCTTTACTAGAAGCATCCCCATTAAATCCCTTCATTTTTAAAGGAACTTACTTGGTATCTTTGTTCTCATTTGTTAAAAATAGGCCATCCTTTAATGTTGTCTCCAACTATGGCTGAAACTGGACCATGGGCAGTGAAGTTAAAGGGGGAAAATGTCAATGGGAAAAAAAAACATACAATATGTTGGGAACCTCCCTGCCTGGTTTCAGAAGCAGTGACCCCTTGTGGCTATGGCTGAGTAAAGGACCTTGGGACCATAAGCCACTTAGGAGACAGAGCTTATCTTCCTTGTAGGGGCACTGCCTCTGCCCCCTTTCACCTCACCCTGCTAGGCCCTGGGTGGATGACTGGTTAGCCAACGATGAGTAAGATTCCTCAAAAGAGGGATGACCTAAGACAGGCATGGTCACTGAAGGAGCACTCAGGGAAGGCCTCAAGGGGGACATAGAAAAAGGAGGTGATGGACCCTCACCCCTCAGCTTTGACATAGCCTGAGTTCTCCTGCCTGCCTTCTGTCTATCAGAAGTCTCCTAATCTCTTGGCTGCCTTAACTTCCCCTGCCTGACTTAAGCCTGAAACAATGCCTTAAGCTTGAAGGCGATCAGGTCTAAGAAAGAATGCATAAAATCCTAAGAAACATACTTTGCTAATACCCTCAATGTGAATGATAAGGATCCAAGCCTGAAATGAGTTTGTTCCCCAAAGTTTTACAGCCCTTTAGCTATCTGACCAACACTCAGAATAAGCCCTCAGAGTTCTTTGAATGTTACCTATTGTTTAATTATTTCTGCCTGACAATGATTGATGAGCTTTACATATACACCCTGTACTCCTATGCAAATTAAACCCAATAAAGTCCTATCAAGGCTAGGGTCTGGGGGCTCTCCCCTTGAGAGAGTGGCTGAGCTGTCCCTTTCCTTCCACAGGACTTCAGTGGTCTGTGTGAATTTGTCTCATCTCATCCACAACATTGTGGACACTATGGGCTGGTGTCTGCATCAACAATAAATATTAGGAGAGTGACAAAGAGACTTCCCAAAGCATGTTCATATTTCATGATTTAGGTAACTCAGTATTTAACGTATATGGAAATTCAATAACTATCTTTTAGAAAACCATTTACATGAATATTTCTTCTATTTTAGATTAAAGATGCGTAAGAGGCCAGTCAATTTCCATATTTCTGTTCTTAATGTTTAGAACAAAGCTATGCCTGGAGCAGACATTCAATGAATACTAATTATAGCGACGGAGCTACTTTATTAATATAGAATATTTCTGGGGACTTCCCTCCTGATTTGTCTGATCATAAGCCTTGTAATACTTGTTTATATGTCAGAAAATCAACATTAGAAACTCTCTGGAGCAAATCATAAGATAATTTGATACATGGTTTAAAACCCACCTTTGGCCCTGGTGGTTAGCTCATTTGGTTAGAGAGCCATGTCCTGATGGCCAAGGTTCAATCCAGGTCAGGACATATACAAGAATCAACCAATGAATACATAATTAAGTGGAACAACAAATCCATGTTTCTCTTTCTCAAGAAAAAATAAAATAA
Source organism: Anoura caudifer (assembly GCA_004027475.1). NCBI lineage: Eukaryota > Metazoa > Chordata > Mammalia > Chiroptera > Phyllostomidae > Anoura > Anoura caudifer. The sequence continues at coordinate 123,092 of PVKU01003373.1, read as the reverse complement.
ATAAAAAAGAAAAAACAAAACTCACCATTGGCCTTATGAAATAATCCCTCAAGTGAGGGGAAAAAAGTACATTTTTAAGTCTTAAAACAGTCAAAGCAGATGTCACTGGTTGAGTTCGGTTGATCAATAACGTTTCACAATTGTTACCAACATCAGAGGGAAGAAGCTTAGCTTCACTTGCAAATCAATCTTCCCAGGGTCAAAGTTCTGGTCACCACAAATACCATCATCCTAGATATAGGGACTCACATAGGACCACTTGGTGTAACGCTGCCTCTGAAACCGGCCAGAGGGTGCACTGCCCATATTTTAAATTAACGAAAGCATGACTTCTAAATTTCAAGTCAAACTATTTTCAGTGCCTCTCCCCGGCAAGGTTCCAGATCCAGACACTTGGCTTCCTTCGGATTCCGTTTGTCCCGCAACAACTCAGGCAGACCGACCCCACTCCTCCCCACTGGTGCGGAAAGCGCTCCGACACAGTCCACAGCACCACCCCAGACGCGCGTCCTGCCGGGAGCGCGCCCCACCAAGCCCCTGGCCGCCCCGGCCACTGGGCCAAGGGGCCGCCGGGCCGAGGGCGGGGCGAGGCCCGTGACGCGAGGCAGCACCCACCAATCGGAACGCCCCGCGGCGCCAGCCGAGCCTCTAGCCCATAAAAAGGAGATTCGGGCTTTGCCTGTCACATTTCACCGGCCGGTCGCCCACCTTCCTCTGGTTTGTGCTGCCACAGCCCTTTGCCCGCGGCGTCCGGCGAAGTTTAATCTCAGCCCCTGAAACGGGCTAAGGTTCCCGCCCAGTGGCAGCGGCAGGTCCATGGAGAAGGGCCCGGTGCGAGCGCCGACGCAGCCGCGGGACCCCAAGTACAGCAATGGGTGCCTGGAGGGGGAGCCGCCGCGGCCGGGGCCGAGCCGACCTGCGGAGAAGTCGCCGCGGCCGGAGACCAAGAGAGCCCAGCTGACGGACAACTGGAAGGGCGAGCGGCCCCGCAGCGAGGAGGATAACGAGCTGAACCTCACCAACCTGGCAGCCGCCTACTCGTCTATCCTGCGCTCGCTGGGTGAAGACCCCCAGCGACAGGGGCTGCTCAAGACGCCCTGGAGGGCGGCCACGGCCATGCAGTTCTTCACCAAGGGCTACCAGGAGACCATCTCAGGTCAGTGAGCCCGCTGGTCGCGTGGGCGCGGGCTGCTTCCACCTGCTGGGAGCCGGGGAGGTGGCCGCAGGAAGAGCGCGCGGGCTCCGGGAAGTTTGGAGTTGACTCACTCTTGGCAGAGGGAGACGAGTGCTGCACCTTCTGAACTCCCCCGGCCCTGGCCCTGCTGCCCGCCAAGGCAAGGGCCTGCGTGGGACGCATTTCGGGCGCTCTGGGCGGGAGCGGCCTCTCCACCTGGGTACGCGCTGCAGCCGCCCTCACGGGGTCCCCCCTGCTCCCAGCACGCAGCCCTCGGGTTGGCGAGATGCGGCCACTGAGTTGCCCGGGGCAGGATGCTTGAGGCACCTGCTGAACCCATGGTGAGGATCGCCTGGGCGCTTGCGAAAGTGATTGCTTCCTAGGTCGTCTCTTCTCTTGAGGTCTCTTCTCTTGAGGTCTCTCATCTTTGGCTTCGTGCGTTTGGGGTGATCCTTCACCGCGAACTCGGGGGACCGTCACTCTCACTGACTTGCCAGGCACCCGAGACTTCGGGAAGTTGTAATTGTCTTTGCTTCACATCGAATTCGCTTTAGCTCAGGGCTTTTCCAGAATTTGGTACAGTTCTGGGCACAGGCTTCTCGGAGTTTGAGGTGTGAGGTTTCTGGGGCTGATTTGCTGCTTAAAGCCCTGGCCGGGTGCTCAGTTGGTTAGAGCGACGTCCTGATAGCCTAGGTTCAATCCAGGTCAACAAAGCAATAAAGTCAGGGATGTTTGCTGAACTCTGGGACACTGAGTGGAGACCCTCTGTCGCCCTTCCCTCATACACTCCAAATAAGCCCGGTTGGCCCGGCGCTATCACTCAGGGTCAGCCTTTCACCCAGGACAAGGGGAAACAGGGGGCTGGGAGTGGAGAGGAAGTAGGAAATGAGTGAAGACTTTGCTGCCTAGTGAGCGGTGTTGGTTAGAGAGAGACAGAGAGACAGAGAGACAGAGACAGAGACAGAGAGAGAGGGAGATATGAGAACGAAAAGCTTCTGACTTATACAGCTGGGAGCAAGGGATATTCTGCAGATTCTGTAGTTCACATCTTCACATCTTTGGTGCCTTGTGGTGACATTTATTTATTTGGCCTAAGAAGCTTTCTGTCATTTCTCAAAGAATAACAGTGCTGCTTTGAAAGGTAACCTCCCTGCCACTGTTATTCCCCTGACGGAGTATCTGGCAAGTCCCTGAATAGGTCTTGAGAAGAACAAAGTTATTTTTGCCCAGTCTTCCACACCCCAAAGGAAGGGTGGTAAAGCAGAATATGAGAAGGGTGAGACCCAAAAAGGAAATTATACTACATCCTAAAGCCAAGAATGTGTCCAAGTTCACTTATTTAATCCCTTGATGATAAAAGTTTAGAGCTTCAAAAGCAGAATTTCAAATGTAAAGACTGAAGAATAAATATTCTTTATTTGATGAATATGCTACTTTTTGGTGATATTCCACAACTAAAGAAGCAATGACTAAAGAAGAAACACTTTCATAGATGGAGCTTGTTCATTCTGCCTCTTGTGGACAGCGAAAGCCATGGCCTCGTTGCACTGGTCAGGCTTCGGGAATGTTGCCCTAACAGATTTCAGATGGGTTGATAGTAACTTCTGTTCTTCTGGGGAGAGTGCTGGTTCTCCCTGCACTGTAGCTTTTCTTCAAATGTGCCTGGTGCCCCTTTCCCTCACTGCCCGCTGTGCACCTGGTCACGGTGTTCACTGCTCTCCCTGTTACCCTTCACCACTGGGCTGTAGCTTGTGGGCTGGGAGGGAAGCTAGAAGAGGCACAGTCACCTTGCCCTGAAACTGGCTATCCTTTGAATCTAGCATCACAGGGTGATCCTTGGATCAGCTCTTTGTTTTTTTCTTTTTTGAGAATTTTTATGAGTTTATTTAAGCCAAGTTGATGACAACTGCTGGGAAGCAAAATCTCAGTGAATTCTCCAGAGAATTCTCCACAGAATGGCAGAGAATTGAGAAAATTCTCCAGAGAATGGCAGTTTTGAAGCTTATTTTATATATCAAAATCAAAGAAAGAGATATAAAGAGGGTTACATGAAATCCATTGGTGGTCAGTTAAGGGACAGGACAAAGCAAAGTGAGGAAATCTCTGGGATTGGATAAAAAGTCAAATGGAGAGACATATACAAGGGGAGACCCCAAACCCCTGACATTTATTTATAAAAAATTGTGTATTTATTTATTCTTACATGCTTAAAGTTCAGTTACCTTCAAAGTACTCTCCATCTGATGCCATATACCTATTGAGACACTTTTTCCACTGCTCAAAATAGTTTTTGAAGTTCTCGATTTTGATGCCTTTTAGTGTTTCTGCCATTGTTTGTTTCACCTCTTCCACAATGGAAAAATGTTTCCCTTTTGAGGATTTTTTCATCCAGGGAAACAAAAAAAACATCATTCAGGGGGCAAGACCAGGTGAATAGGGAGGGTGGGGCACAGGGGTCATGCTGTTTTTGGTCAAAAATTGCAAGCAGGTGCGCTCGTAAATCACCCACTATGAAATGGGCAAATATGTTCAAAGAGTCTTCAAAAAAAAAAAAAAAAACTCACTAAAGCTGAATGCAGCCTCTCACAACAGCACCAGCTGGCATACTGATACAGATGGGTTCCTAGAACACTCACCTAGTGGGGGAAGCCTGTACTGTAAGGGGCCTGCCCACCAGAAGATAATTCTGATGTTTTTTTGGTCCACCCTTATACTTTTTTTACACTGGTGGGTACAGGATAGTTAACAATGAACATTCGCAGCACATGGAGATGGTGTGTGGGGAACAGGGTAACAATGAGGGGCTCTGTGGTCTGTGCTCTGGTGCAGTGGGTGTGCCCTGACAGGCCTGGAAAAATTTACTCTGATATTTCAAAGTTTTGTTAATCTTAGGTGTAAAAAAACAATAGACAGACTAGCTTTAGGTAAATACTCATACTGGCCTTTGTCAAGGAAGCTACAGGCATAAGATATGATTACCCGCCTTGACCCACTTTTAATTAGGAATATTTGTGTTCAGACCATCCTATGTGGTTGTTTTCAGTCTCTGGGTTTCTAAGGTCTACCATGCAGGTCTCCCCTGAGCTTCTCAAGGCTTAGTGTGTGTCCCCCTCTTATCCGCACTTCCCCTTTTGGTTGTAAATCAGTCTGAAGGATGCATTAATGACCAACCTCTTGGTTTCCCACGGGTCTAGGAAGGCTCTTTCCTAGGAAATCTTACAGTCATCATTTGCCTTGATGAAATGGTGGGCCACTGGGGATGCGGCACAGCCATAACCTTGGATGGAAGTCAAGGCTTAATTTTTCTCAAAAGGCAAAGGCAGGTAAAATGGGAGGCATTCATGGACCAACTCATCTTACTCTATTGCTGTTCCATTGCAGTTTATTTTTATTTTTTAAATTAAGAAGATTTTATTTATTTATTTTTAGAAAGAGGGGAAGGGAGAGAGAAAGAGGGAGAGAAACATCATTGTGTGGTTGCCTCTCATGTGGCCCCCACTGGGGACCTGGCCCATAACCCAGGCATGTGCCCTGACTGGGAATTGAACCGGTGATCCTTTGGTTTGAAGCCCATGCTCAATCCACTGAGCTACACCAGCCAGGGCTCATTGCAGTTTAACCAGCCTTTCATCTACCTGTTTTAGTAGCCACTGGTGATTACCTACATCCAGTACTTATTAGAAGTTGCAAAGTAATGACTTTTGGTTCTTTAATTCTTTCTGAATTTATTAACTGGAGTTCTATAAAGAAGGTATATGGGAACTCTTTATGCTTTCTTTGCAAGGATTCAATAAGTTTAAAAGTATTTATTTATTTTTATTTTTTAAATTTTATTTTATTTTAATTGTTGTTCTTGTACAGTTTTCTGTCTTCTACTCCCATCCCAGCCCACCACCCTAGCCCTCCCCACCTCCCTCCCATTTGTACCCAACCTAGTTTTTGTCCATGTGTCCTTTATACTTGTTCCTGTAAACTCTTCCCCTTTTCCCCTGAAATTCCCTCCCCTCTCCCCTCTGGTTACTGTCAGCCTGTTCTCTATTTCAGTGTCTTTAGTTATATTTTCCTTGTTTGTTTGTTTGTTTTGTTGTTTAGGTTCCTATTAAAGGTGAGATCATATGGTATTTGTCTTTCACCTCCTGGCTTATTTTGCTTAGCATAAAGCTCTCCAGTTCCATCCATGCTGTCATGAAGGGTAGGAGCTCCTTCTTTCTTTCTGCTGCATAGAATTCCATTGTGTAAATGTACCATAGTTTCTTGATCCATTCATTTACTGATGGGCACCTAGGTTGCTTCTAACACTTGGCTATTGTAAATTGTGCTGCTATGAACATTGGGGTGCATAGGTTCTTTTGGATTGGTGTTTCAGGGTTCTTAGGATATAATCCTAGCAGTGGAATTGCTGGGTCAAAAGGCAGATCCATTTTTAGTTTTCTGAGAAAATTCCATACTGCTTTCCATAGTGGTTGTAACAGTCCGCAATCCCACCAACAGTGCAGTAAGTTCCCCTTTTCTCCACATCCTCTCCAACACTTGTTTGTTGCTTTGTTTATGATGGCCATTCTGACTGGTGTGAAGTGGTATGTCATTGTGGTTTTAATTTGCATCTCTCTGATAGCTAGTGATATGGAACATTTTTTCATGTGCCTCTGGATCCTCTGTATGTCCTCTTTGGAGAAGTGTCTGTTCAAGTCCTTTGTCCATTTTTTAATTGGGTTGCTTGTCTTCTTAGAGTGGAGTCGTGTAAGTTCTTTATATATTTTGGAGATTATACCCTTGTCTGAGGTATCATTGGCAAATATGTTTTCCCATACAGTTGGTTCTCTATTTTAATACTGTTTTCTTAAAAGTATTTAAAATAAAGCTTAAAATATATAAGGTTTTATATTTTTAATACTAATTCTGCAGGGAAGATCTACCTAATTTTGACCCAATCTAGAAGCCATAAAATAAAATTATTGTAGCTTTCACTATATATATAAAAACTGAGAGTTTTCACATGTCAAATACCAACAAAAATGAAGTCAAGTGACAAACTGGGAAGAAATATTTCCACTCATATCGTACACAACAGGATGATAAAAAGAGATGCTGGAAATCAATGTGAGAAAAAAGGCCAAAACCACCATTGAAACATTGGCAAAACAGACAAATAGTTCACAGGAAAGGAAATAGGAAGGACTCAAACACACGGAGAGATGCTTGACCTCACCCTCAATAAGAAATGCACACAGACCACCCCAAGCTACATTTTTTCCTTTTTTTAGATTGGCAAAAGCCCAGAAATTTGATACTGCATTAAGTTATTAGAGTTATAGGGAAGCAAATATCTCTGTTGAAAGTGTAACTATCATCATGGAGGATTATTTGGCAGCGTCTGTCTAATATGAATGGATATTTCCTACTTGAAAATCCTGCCTCTGGGAATTTATCTTAGGTAGATACTTGCTTCCATGAAATGATGTATGCTCGAGGTTAGTTACTGCAGCCTTGAATGGAGGCAACCTAAATGTCTAGTCCCTTAGAATGAAGAGATACACATACTTTGTAGGGAAGGGGGGGGTGGAGACAAATATTTATATTGGCCTTAAGAGGATACACAGTTATTTATACAAATTATATTGGCCTGGAGGATACACAGTTACATGTCACTAGGAGTGTGAACTGGGCCGATAGCAGACAAAGAGTAGGAGCAAGACTTTCCCCAGTATTTTCAGTTTTTGATTTTTGAAGTACGTGCATGTATTTTCACATAGAAAAATCAGTAGTGTTTTGACAAACTTGTTTCAAATCTAGGAGTAAAAGAAATATAACTTGTCCTAATGGTGAGCCAGCAAGCACAACATGGTTACTGAAAATCCTTATCCTGAAGTTAGAGAAAAATAGGTTGGCAACCTTCCTATGTTTGCAAGGTTGATAGTCATTGTGATCTTTATTGCATGTAGAAGGAGCCCGAATTTGCGCGTGACCTTGCCGCTTGATAATCTATAGTTACTGGCATGTCTCTAAACTTGATTGTCATTTTCCCCTTTTTGTGAAGAGTGGTAATACTTGCTTTGCCTGGGCTCTTACAAGAAATAAGAAGGCATGCAAAAAATCACCTGCTGCTTGATATATTCCTTTCTTTGGTGAGAAAGAACTGTGGGATTGGATTAATTGGAAAGTGTTTTAAGGATTTGGGACACTTTGGAGCCTGAGCCACCATGTAGAAAGTCCAGTTACTCTGAGGGTGCTGTGCTGTGAGGAAGCTCTACCACATGGAGAGATCACACGTGGGTATTCTGGCTGATTGCTGTAGCTGAGGTTCCACCCAACAGGTAGCATCAAGCACTAGACATGTGAGTAAAGACTCCTCCAGGTGATTTCAGCCCACAGCTGACCAGTTGTCCCCATTGAGGCCCCAGACACTGTGGAGTAGAGGCCAGGCATATCCCCTGTGCCCTGTGGGAATTCCTGACCCACCGAGTCCAATGACATCATAAAATACCACTAAATTCTGGGGTGTTTTGTTATGCACTGAAAGCAACTAGACAGATTTTCAAATATGGATGGTTGGAGTTTACATGTGCACAGAGGAAAAGGGAGTGCCTTAAACAGGCCAAGAGATGGCATGATGGTTTAAGGCTAGAGATTTAAATTTGTGAATTATAAAGCTGGTAGTGAAGCCAGGAGTGAGAGGAGGAGGTAGGTGGCCTAAGCTTTAGGGGATGTCTGCATTCAGATAGTAAGAAGAGAGAGAAGCAGCAGCAGAGACAGCCCTAGGGGGTATGAGACACAGAAGGTCCAAGGGTGTAAGTGTTGGCAAAATTGGTTTTAAAAGGGACAAAGAACAAGAGGAAGAGGTATGAGAGATAGTAGACTTGAGCCAGAATGCCTGGCTTCAGATCCTGTTCCAGTAGTGCCTAAGTGGACTCATCTGTAAAATGGGGCTGTGAATGGTACAGTACTTATCCATCTCATAGGGTTATTGGGAGGATTAAGTGAATTCATACACATAAAATGCTAAGAGAAATGCCCAGCCTATATGAAGTGCTATAGATATTTGTACGTGTTAGAGAGTACTAGATCTGATTTGAAGGTGATGTTAGTAGTTTCAATAGCTTAAAGTGGTCACAAGTCAGATTGTAGGCCTTTAGGGAGTGATTTAACAAATTATAGGACACAAAAAATTTTTGAGATATTTTTTCCCGTCAGGATCAAGTGAGTTTCCCCTTGGTGTGTTTTAAGGTGGTGACATGCTGGGTGCCGGTTAATGAAAGCCTTAGGTGTCAGAAGAGTGTGGGAACCATGCATGTGGGAAGGCAGGCCAGGTTGTACACATGTGGCCTCATGGGGTCCTCCTGTCAGCTTGGAGTTCATTCTCATTTGAATGAGGTGGAAACCGAGGAGGCTCAGGGTAAGTCACTTGCCAGATGTCCTGGTGTGGAACTCAGGTGTGTGTGACCAGCATCCCTGTTCTAACAGGCATTGTGCCCCTTCAGGTTTTAGGTGCTTGTGTTAGAATTTCATGTGAAGAACCAAGTAATATGTAAGAATCATATGACGTAGGAATTTTGCTTTTCTTCCTGAATTCTAGCAAAGAGAAAGCCAAGTAGTTTAACTTTGAGGCATTTCTTCATATCCTTACTTAAAGATATTTCACAAAGTTTTTGATCAGAGGAATTCATGAATGATTGCAGAAAAATTTAGCTGAATTTGGGGGGTGGGCTGGGATGGGAGTAAAAGACAGAAAACTGTACTTGAACAACAATTAAAATAAAATAAAAAAATTTAAAAAGCTAAAAAAATTTAGCTAAGTTACATTCAGTTGTAAGGTAGATTAATAACTAACAACCTTTCCCATACTCTTTTGAGGGAGACATTTGAAAACCAAAATTTTATGTATTTTGTCTAAGCACATTTAATTAGGTTGTGGTCATTTATACTTTATAAATGAAAGTCTGTTTTAATGATTTTACTGTTTGGAAACTTTTCAGTTCCATTTTAAATATGTTTTTAGGACTTGTACTTTTTGTTAAATGCAGTTATAAATTCTTATTATTTCCCTTCATTTAAAATAATGTTGCCTGTAACTACAGTTGTACATATATTTCAGAGATACACATTTATTTTAACTCTTTTTTGATCAATTAGGCAAACATAATACAACATAGTTAAGTTCTATCAGGGCTAACATAACTGAGTTGTGTTCCCTACTGTACATTTGCAACTGTGTCAAAGTGCACGTAGTTGAGTGTTGTGTATTTTTTGTTAGCTTTTTAGTGTGGCAAAATGCACATAACAAAAAAATTTACCATTTTTAAGTGGTTTATTTGCATTAAGTACATTCACATTGTTGTGCAACCATCACCACTATCCATCTCCAGAAGGTTTTCATCATCCCAGTCCGAAACTCGTTAACCTGTAACACCCTATTCCCCTTTCCTCCTAGCCCTTGGTGTCCACTACTCTACTTTCTGTATGCATTTGACTATTCTAGGTCCCTCCTATGAGTGGAAACTTGCCGTATTTATCCTTCATGACTGGCTTATTTCACTTAGTGTAATGTCTTCAAGTTTATCATGAACATCATTTCGAAGTTAGAAGAGACCTGTTTGGTCCTTGTAGAGACAGTCATTCCTTCTGTAGAATGTTGCATATGTATGACCCTCACCCAAAGATTGATTTGAGAAAGAGAAATATCGTTGTGAGAGAAACATCGATTGGTTGCCTCCCATATGCATCCCGACCAAGTTCAAACTTGCAACCTAGATATGTGCTCTGACTGGGGATCAGACCTACAATCTTTTGGTGTATGAGGCGACACTCCAACCAACTGACCCACACAGCTGGGTCAAATGTTGTGTATTCTTAAATTTACATCTATTGTATTTTTATTTCCTTATATTAAGAAATCCCTAGAGTTGAAGATGTACTAAATGTATGTGTATTTATCAAACACCAGCTCTATGAGTGACCCTGTGTCAGCTATTAAAGGGGAAACAAAGCCTGCTGGCCAGGTCCCGGCCTTCAAAAAGCCTCGGGTCTGTGCTAGCAGGGACCAGAAGTCTCTGCTGGAGAGACTTGAAACCGAAGATGACTACGGAAGAGGTAGTTTTTGAGCTGAACTAGAAGGAAAAAAAATTACTTAACAGAAATAGGCCGTGTTGGTTTAGAGAAGATTATGGTCTAAGTGTTCTGGAATAAAAAGAATACACTAATATTCATAGTTGTCTGTATCATGAAGTTACAATTAAATGAAGCTTTCAAAAGCAATTAGGTTTATTTTAAACTTTTTAAAGATCAGCATGGAAGGCATTAGGGCTGGCTTCTTTCTCTGATGTTTTAAAGCCCATTCTGGCCAGTTAGCCTTTCTAATGAACTTTAATTGAACACACTTTGCCAGTTGGTTGAGCAATCTGGTCCCTTGTTTTATCTGAGAGTCTTCTTTTCTAGTTAATCCCCTTGGTTACTTTTGCTCTAAATCTTAACTCTTGTATTTCGAGTATCTTTAGACTATCTTACCTTCTTTTGTTCTGCCTCTTAATCATCTCTCCCCTAAAGTACAGTAACTTCTCAACTGGCTGCCTTGCCTCCTAGCTTCTCCTGCTTCAATCCTGGGTGCCAATGTGATTTTACTAAAATTGAATAGGTCATTTCCTTTTGAAAACACTTGACTGAGTTTCTCTTGTCTTTCCTCACTGTGGCTGTGTTTTATTATGTTCCAGCCCCTTGCCTGCATTGTCTCCCTGTTTTTCCATCACCATCTCCTCACTGGGGCAGTTTAGTATTTTACTTTAGTGCATAGTGTCTTGAAAACACCACTGTCTCATCCCCACACTGGAGCTGGAGACCGAAGCGGAAGTCTTACCTGAGGCTGTTCTGCAATATTTAGTCTTTATTACCTGCTCTCTTCCTCTAATCTTTCTGTACCATCTTTTTGCGTTTGGGTTGCTAACCTTGAGAAAATCCTCCCTCCCCAAATTCCTCAACAGCTACTGCCTATCTAGAGTTCTGTGAACAGGTTTAAGTGAGGAAATTGGCTCTTCATAGGTTCTGGTCCATATGCTGTTTCAGTGAAGCACTCTTCCAAGAGCACATGGCTCTTTCTGTGAGGCATGATGTTTTATGTACATGTATTAGTTTTTATTTGTTCTAAGTAGGAATCAGAGCCCAGTTCAACAGAAGCCATTGCCAAATGCCCCAAACAATGCATTCCTCCGTGAAATAGCTTCAAATACAACGATACCTGTTGTAGTTTATGCACTTGTAGTAAGATGTTTATGAGCAGTGTTGAAGGCACTGAGTGCTGGACTTCAACTGAGAGGCTGTAAATTCAGTGAGGACCTTGCTGAACTCCAGATTACTTGAAGGTAGAGCTGCTGTAGCTCACAGGTAACCATGGAGGTGTGTCACTCTGAATGCCCATCAGAAACAATTTGCCTTCCAGCCGCAAGTAGTTAGCAGACAGCCTCCAGCTGTCTGTAACTTCAGGATTTGCCTCAGTGGAAGCCATGCCTATAACCCTGCTGTTTTTTCTTCCATTTTCATATCACCTCTTTCTTTCTGTTTCTCTTTCACCACAATGCATGGAGCTTTTCGAAGGCAGGGTTCTTTACAAGTGAAGCAGCTTGGAAAAAGGGTGGCACAAGTCTTTCAGCTTTGCATTTGGTGTGTTAGGAATTCTGTTCACTGATATAATTCTGAGGTCCATTTGGTGTTCCTTAAACTATGTTAGTGTGTCAACAAAGACTCATCCTGATATAATGGGAAGAACAACTAGTCCGGACTAGTCACAGCATCCCCGCTAACTAGTTTATGACTCTGGACAAGTGACTTCAAGACTTTTAGGGATCTGGTCTACAGGGAGAGGCAGTTGGACTAGGAGTCGAATTGTCATGTTTAGGTCTCCAGTAAGGGCAGGCCGGGCAGTATTGTCTCATTGCTCGTGCTGCACACTTTCAGCAACTCAGAGGGAAGGTCCTAGCAAGAACTCAGACTTTTTTCCTTGATAGAGGTGCTGCTTTCCTTTGAAACACTCAAGCCACTCAAATAGTTTCTATGGTAACAGGTCTCTTGTTTTTCTGGTGATGCAGATTTTTGAAAAGGCTCTTCATTTGTTTGCCCTTTAGGGTCTGTGATCCTCTGACCCATGGCCCCTTTGATTAGACAAAACCTTTGTTTAGAGGTTTTCACCTCAGGAATAAGGTGGACACATCTACTAGAAGAATAAGCAGATGCTGGTCATACCGGCATGTGAGGTTTAGTGTGTTAATGAGGCCTCACCTCAACTAGAAGAGGAGCTGTTGGGTTAGACGGTGGAACAGTAATACCACGAAAACAAATATTCTTTGTTAGGATCAAGACATTTTACTTCACTTTTACTTCCTATTCTGTAAAATTTTCAAACACAAATATAGACAACATTATGTAATGGACAGCTATATACTTACTACTTAGATTCAGAATGAACATTTTGCCATTTTGGCATATTCTATTCTTTTATTGAGAGCAAATCAGAAACATGTATTTAGAGGTGAAATGTCACCCTAGGAAGGATTTTTCTTCTTAACCACTTAACACTATGCTTAGTAAAATTAACTATTGATTCCTTCAAATCATTTAATACCTAACCTATATTCTTTCTCCAGTTGTCCTAAATGCTTTTTTTTACTCATGACTTGTTCCAACCAGGACCCACTCAAGGCCCATACATTTGCATGTTATTGTTAGATTTTAACCTAGAAGAGTTTTTTCTGCCTTCCCTCTCACCCCCTTCATGACACTAATTATCTGAAGTCGTCAGTTGTCCTTTACGATGATTTACCTTTTGGATTTGTCTGGTTGTTTTCTTCTTGTTTCCATTTAACTGGTTTCTCTATCCCTCATATTCCTAGAATTGGAAATGAGGTCTAAAGACTCAATTAAATTCAGGGGAAACATTTTTAGCAGGAATGCTATTTTCTTGATGCTGTATCACAACCAGAAGGCACAAAACGCTTGGATGTTGAAGATTTAAAGAGTCTAGTTGCTTTGAGAGGCAATTCTTGACTGGTTTCCTGGGATAAATGTCTATAGAGAAGCTCCTTCTTTAAAAAAGACCTTTTTATTAGTTTGAAGATTTAACGGGATTCTTTTTTCCTTTGAAACTGTTTCAGTTTGTTCTCCAAAAGTAAATGTCAAAGTAGCATTACGTTACTTAAGTTTTCCTTATATAAACCAAATAAATAGTTGATAAAACAGTATTTTGCGACTGATGTACAGCAACTCTGTGCCCTAGCAGCCTCTGGCTATTCTTTCTGTCTGCTCTCCTGAGCCCTCTCTTCTCTTAACCCCCACCTTTCTAATTTTACTTTTTTTTTAACAAACAAAATTTCCTCTCTTCATGTCCTTTGCTGTCATTGACTTCAGGTCTCCTCAGCTCCTGGCTGACTGCAACTGCAGTAACTCCAGGTTCCCTCCTTCTGGGCTCTCCCCTTCAGTCCATTTTTTGGTAGGCTGGTGGGATCTGGGCTCTGATCTGGAAGCCAGAGGACAGGGGGTCAAAGTTCAGCTCTTGCAGTAACTAGGTTCTTTTCCTCAGCAGAACTTAATGTTTTCAAACAGAGCATCAGTTTCCTCATCGGCAAAATAGGGGTAACTGTTTTGACTAATGCAGAGTGTGGCAGGGCTTGAAAGAGGTCCTGAACTAAAGGTAACATTTAATTTGAAAAATGCTGTAAAATAGAAGGATATCCAGTTTCTGCCTGATGTTTCCCACTTCTGTATTTTATCTCACGTGGTATCTCTCTTCCTTATCTCCCCTAGAAAACCCTTTTTTCCTCTCCTCGTATTCATCCTTAAGGGCTGGGCCAAATCTTTATCTTCAGTATAGCCATATTGATTCTCCTAGCCCATAAATTTTCCTTCATATAAACTATTGCTTTTGAGTTTAAGTTCCAGTCATTCTCCAAATATTTTTACACATAAGCCTCTTATTTCCTAAGTTCTTTAGTTTCTTGAGGTCACAGTTTGGTATATTTGTGTCCATCTCAGAAACTAGTGCAGGAGCTCCTATGGAAACTTGATCATGTTATCCTTGAAGCTGATTTCTAGTGAGTTGGCTGTAGGACCCAACTGGTTTCTTAAATGGCTTTTCTAGGATATGGGTACAACCTTTTTTTTTTTTTTTTTAATTTAAAATTCCTGTATTTCCTTACAAGAGGAGCATATATTTAAAAAAGAATTTTATTGATTGATTTGAGTTAGAGAGAGAAAGAGAGAGAGAGACATACATTGATTGTATTCAGTGGTTGATTCTTATATGTGCCCTGACAGGGAATTGAACCTGCAACCTTGGTGTATCAGGTCAATGCTCTAACCAACTAAGCTACCCAGTCAGGACACAAGAAGAGTGTTTTAAATAGATTTTACAGGTGCCAATCAACTCTTGTTCAAATTGAGCACACATCAAATCTAACATGTTGGTAGTGTTATTTGGAAGTGAACGTTACATATCAATAACAAATGTCAAGATACTACACAAATCACCTACATGAATTTTATTCATCTTATTTTCGAATTGTTCACAAACATTTTCTACATAATCCACATGCAACGAAGAAATGGTACATCTTTTCCTTTCAATTTGCATGCAATAGGAAAACAAGAATTTTATATATGTTATATATATAATATATATATAATATATCATATATACACACACACAAAGTTTAATAGACTCTAGACAGGCTGAGAGTTTAAGTATATAGGTAAGCAATTAGCTAATAAAAATAATCAGAATTTATTTAGCATGAATCACTTTCATAACCAAGTATTATTCTGATTAATAAAATTTGCTGCTGACCTTGCCTGTGCCCAGTGGGAGCCAGGGATTCACCATGCACCCGGCATTCTGTGAGATGCACCACAAACCCAGGGAGCAGACTTGGGTGGAGCTAGACAGCCAGGCTTGGACTGGGGCTGCAGCTTCTGGCTCTGTTCCTACCCACGAAGATTTATTCAACTCAAATAACTGCTGTAACACCTTCAAGTAACACCTCCCACAGTACTTTGACTACCCCAAGTCCAGCGAATGCCACCACCAAGGCAAGTGGCGGTGCTCTGCAGTCAACAGCCAGTCTCTTCATGATCTTAGTCTCTCTTCTACATCTCTACTGTAAAGAGATTTGGGCCAGGAAATGTCTATACTTCTTCATCTTCTAAATCCAATTGAAATGGCCTCTAGATATCCAGTGTAACAAGGGAAAAGACAGGTCTTCATTGAATGTGCTAATTCCACAGCTAATTTTATTGGCAGAAAATATCAAGGATCTCAAATTTGGTTGCTTGGAAGAGCAGGGCAGGGTTGGACTAGATGATAAATGCCAACCAAATCTGCTGGAGTTTCATGTACAAGATGAAGAGAGATACACCCAAAACTAGCTCAGAGATGATTTTCTTAAATGTGGCTTAAGAAGTATGGGTACATAAAATCAATACATGTTATGTTGTCTAGAGATGAAGGATGGGATTGGAAGAGTCACTTTTCATTTGGTTCATTAAAGTTATAAAGCCATAAAACAGGTCATGTAGAAAGCTTTCCAGGGCTCTATTTAGATGTACATTAGAAGGAACTTCCAGATGTTTCTGTAAATCCTCAGTGTATTGTTTCACAGCACTAATTTAATGTCCATGTAACTCCAGATAAAGTTTTACATTGTTAAGCTATCACTGTTCTCTTGGGAACTGAACTCTTTCCTTTGAGGCTCTGGATTTGACATTGAATTTGACTTTTTGTGTAGTAACTGATATGTGCCAGGGCGATGAGAGATTGAAATCTACCCCAAATCGAAGCCTAGTGAGTAGATTTTGTTTATATACTGATCACCTTTTCCTATTCAACCAAAGCACCAGGTTTATTTAGTTAAACTAATTCCAAAGAGTAGAAGTACATTGACCTCAACTAATTTCAAAATGCTTTTTATTTCTGCGTATGTTAAGTACTTTTTACAGTTTAAAAAGTGATCTGTTTTGAAGGTAAAATTGACAAATCTTAAAACTGAACAGGCAAATATGTGAAGGAGCCAAAACTATAAGTTATATTTGGGAAGTGAAGACCGCAAGCTTACCTGCATTAAATTTAGAAAAATTTTTATACTCTTTCTGTACATTAAAAAAAAAAAACAACAACTATGAAGCAAGGGAAACAAAAAAAATAAACAAATGGAACTACATCAAACTAAAACGGTTTTGCACAGCAAAGGAAATCATCAACAAAATGAAAAGACAGTGCACTGAATGGGAGACCATATCTGCCAGTGATACATCTGATAAGGGGCTAATATACAAAATTTATAAAGAACTTATTCAACTCCGCACCAAAAATCCAATTAAAAAACGGGCAAAGGACCTGAATAGACACTTCTCCAAAGAGGACATAAGATGGCCCCTAGACGTACAAAAAGATGCTCCCATTCCAAATCGCTAGAGAAATGCAAAATGAAACTACAATAAGATATCACCTCACACCCTGCTGGTGTGGCTCAGTGGACTGAGCGCTGGCCTGTGAACCAAAGGGTCGCAGGCCAGGTCCCTGGTTGGGGACACACAAAAGGTAACCACACATTGTTGTTTCTCTCCCTCTCTCCCACCCCTCCCCTTTCTCTAAAAATAAATAAAATCTTTTTTTAAAAAAGGTATCACCTCACACCTGTCAGAAAGGCTGTCATCAATAAATCAACAAACAACAAGCGTTGGTAAGGATGTGGAGAAAAGGGAACCCTTGTGTACTGCTGGTGGGAATGCAGATTGATACAGCCACTGTGGAAAGCAGTATAGAAGTACCTCAAAAAATTAAAAATGGAACTGCCTTATGACCCAGTGTGATTCCACTTCTGGAAATAAGTGTATCAGAAGCCTGATGGCGGCAAGTTTTTTTTTATTATTATTATTATTATTATTCAGCCATTCCTTTTTATTTACGTTTGTGTTTGAGGCACATCAATTCCATAATATGAGAAGCTACTATGGATCAAAGCGTAAATATACAAACACAATATACAGTCTGAAATAGATGTACAGCATTCAGGTATGAATCAAAGGGAATGTTCATCAGCACACACAATAGCTTGAGACCTGTTGGGCATGGCGATCCTGGTTATGTTTCTAAAGATGGGGAAAAATGCCTTTGGTTATCAAGACTCTGTGGCCATGTTAGATACTGGAACATCTAAGCATAGTGTGCGACCATGCGAACAAAAGACTCTAGGGAGTATCTATTTTTAAAAAGATTCTGTGCACTGAGGCAGTTGTGAAAAGATTTACTTTCCAGAATCAAGGCCACATTCGGCTTAGGATCAGGTTCTAATTGTCTAAAAATACTGACCAGTAACAGAAAGTGTTCCAAATGTGTCTCTTCTGATTCACAGGGGTTTTTTTTGTTGTTGTTGTTTTTGGTTTTTGAGCTTCAAATCCCTGACTTCCCTCTCTCTTTTTTCTATAATTTTTATTGAATCGATCGGGTAACATTGATTAATAAAATGACATAGGTTTCAGGTGTGCACACGTATATTTATGCCATTGCTCCGTTTGCAGTAGTACCGCTCCCCACCTTGGTTGTTCACAATTACCAGTGTAGAAAAACTGTTGCAAAGTAGGGGCTACAACTTTCTTTCTTTTTAATGCTTTTTTTCCCTTTATTTTTATTGTTGATACTATTACAAATGTCCCCATTTCCCTCCCCCTCTTCCTGCCAAAGGTCCTCCTTCTTTTACTTTTCACTAGTTCCTTTCTGCTGCCTGCTTTAGGGAAAGTTGGCTCCAGCTTCTTCCCCTTGTGTCCCCTGTTGTCACCCCCACCCCCAACCTCAGTCTCTGTGCCAAGCCTCCTACTTTTCAATGGGTACGCCGACCTCATAGTATTCTGCACGAATTGTCACGCTCTGATTTGGTGGCTGTCGTGAGGGTTTATGGTGAGGAATTATATTGCCCACTGTTTGGCCTTGCTAAGCAGCCAGTTAGGGCCAATCAGGGTCCATTCTCAATGCTCATTCTCTCTCTCTGGAACCTATGCTCCCATCCTGACTAGTCATCAGAATTGCTTGGGCTTTTAAGAGCCGTAGTCCCTGGGTTCACCCCCAGTGAATCAGACTTTCTCAGGGTGGCTTCAGAACCTGTAGTTTCCAAAGCTCCCTGAGGCTGGCCATATTTGGGAGCCACTGTTCTACAAGGTCATCCTTCTCCCATAATCACTTTCCACTAATGATGGCGGCTGGCACACCCTGTTGGTACCTATTCTTCGGAGAGAATTACAGGCAGGCCTGTAATATTAATCTGTGTGAAATCTCATGGCATAAGTGAATGGAGAATGATAAGGGGTGAGCCCATTAAAGGATTTTGAAGCAAATGCTTCATTTACCAGATTGGTGTGTTCTTTCTTTAGGACTGCTGTGAACCAGACCTTGTTACCACCATCTGTTCTGTAAATTCCATTTTCAGCTTCACAGCTGGATTGTGAAAGATATACAAAATTATCCAATTAAAAAAGTAAATTTGGCAAGTATGTGTGTGTGTGATTTTTTTTTAAATGATTCCTTGAATATACACTTTGTTTCCTACCTTAGATAGCCTTCTAAGGCTCTAATTCTGGTCTACCACAGATTTTCAGAGTTGTAAACTGAGACTGGAATGGGAGTCCTTTGGCAGCCTTCAGTCTTATCAATGAATAAATCCGAACAGTTTAAATCAGGTGTTTTTCCCTATGTCAGTTTGGAAGTCACTAGTCATTAGGATGCACATCCCAAAGGCTGACCAGTGAGGGTGGGTGGGTAACTGCTGAAGTTTGGTTTCGATTTCCAACACCCCAAGTTGTGCAAGCCAGGAACCTGGGAGTTCTGTTAAACTCTGTTTCTGAAACCATCCTGTTACCTTAAGGACCCTCTAGCCCAGGTCATAGTCTGCACACAGCTGGAATGAGAATGCAGGTCTCTGAACTCTTAATCCACCCTCCTGTACTTTACTGTTCTACTTCTTGTGCCATTGTGCCTGAGGTTCCCTGAGAGTCAGTTAAGTAACAGTGCCTGGGTAGAGAGATTGTGTGTGCTTCCATTTTTTCATTTCTGTATTTCATTATCATATAAATAAACTACAATGAACATCACTGCTGTAATCAGGGAAAAGCCTTGTTTAATAACTATAACTTCATATGCAAAACCTTTTCTCTCACCAATAGATGTCATGTTGATGACAAGGCCAGAGGAGAGGATGGGAATAGCTCACTAGTTCTGTATTTGCTGAATGAAATATGCCTGTCGCTACTATTCTGAGGGCAGCCAGTACATTTATTTCAATAGTCTGAACTATATATTTTTTCTAGCTTTACTGAGATATAATTGTCATGCAGCATCATAGCATTAGCTAACACCTTTATTGCATTACATAATTACCATTTCTTTTTTGTTGTGAAAACATTTAAGTTGTACTCTCTTAGCAACTTTTAAGTATGTAGTACAATATTGCTAGATATAATTAAAAAACCATGCATCAAATCCCCAGAATTTATTCATCTTCTAACTGTAAGTTTGTGTTCTTTGACCATCTGCCCATCTCCTCCATCCTCCCAGCTCCTTATAACCACCACTCCGCTCTGTTTCTATGAGTTGGCTATTTTAGGGTCTGCACATAAGTGACATCATGCAGTCTTTCTCTGTCCGGCTTACCTGTTTCACTTAGCGTGATACCCTCAAGGTTCATCCATATTGTCTTACCTACATTTTAATTATTTAAAAGCATCATGGGGATTTATTTGCCCAGGATGACAGGAATGGAAATTTCCAAAATAACCAAATTTTTACCTTTTTTGCAACGCATTGGATCTTTCCTGCTGACACACTTGCGGTTCATGAAGTAAGTTCATGGAGCATGTCAAAGCCGCACCGCAGCTCTGCCTCCTTCAGCAGATGGTGGGAACAGTTGTCTGAACCCATCTTTGTTGCTGCCGTTATGTTAGTCTGTAGAATGTTTGGTGCAGTTAGTCTGTGGGTTCATGCTCATTTTGGACAAGTTTTACAAACGTCAGCTTTGTCTTAGGTGCAAAAAGTATTGGAAGTGATAACAAGAGGTAAACCCTCATGATGGAAATGAAAGCAGAGATAGTGATTTTCTTCCCTCTTTTAATTGATTTTAACATTGCTGTTGCTCTTACTCCTAGGACAAATTTTTCCAAACAGGAGGTTGAAAGCAAAAAGTTTTACCGCCACCCTCAGGGCAGAAGCTGGTGTTTTATTTGCAGACTGTTTATTTAGGGAGGTTTCTGAAGCAGTTTGCAGGTCTGCAAGAAGCAGGCTGTGACCGTCCAGTGTCATCCTCCTCCAGCCCCCGTCCTGTGCTAAGGTAGCCCCAGTTTCTTGCTTTTTTCTCAGGAAAAAAGAGAAAACACCAGCATGTGTATATACCGCAATTAAAAATTTTAATTAATGAAAAGTCTCCAATATGCAAGAAAAAGTATAAAGAACTAGTTTAATCAACATTTATCCAGTTTTAACAAATCTTAATATTTTGCTGTATTGCTTAAAAAAAAAATACAGATCCTGTTACCCTCCATCCACAGAGTTAACCACTATCCCGAATTTGATCGCTAGCTCTCATGCTTATTTAATACTTGCGTGTATGTGTATGTCCACACACAACAAGCAGTATTGTTTCCACTTCGTTTAAATGGGTTGTACCGTATATACCTGTTACTGCTTCTGACACGCGCTCTTTTCATTGGACATTGTTTCAGAAAACTATAAATGCTGCTCCGATTCACTCACTTTCACTGCTGGTTTGTATGTTATTGTATGACTCTACCTAAACTGTGTAATCATTTTCTGATGCACATTTAAAGTCCTGATATTTGCTATTATCCATAATGCTGCAGTAAGAATTCTTATGCTCTCTTGGCCACATGAGTTTGTTTGGAGTCCCTTATTTAGATCTATTTTAAGGAAGTAATCACAGGGTAAAGACTGGCACATTAATTGGATAACATGGAAGATCTATGTTTAACTCTAGCTCTGTACGTGGAGTACAGGACGCTGTGTGGAAACTCCAAAGCCTTAAGCTGCAATGCTTTCTTCCAAGGTTGGAAGAAATTAGCACATATAACAGTGGCACCAAGAGGTGGAATGAAATAAGTTCCAGATGCTGGTAGACGTGGCTCTCGTGTTGGGAGGGTTTGGACCAGTGATGTAGATCTTTCTCCAAAAAATCAGGGTGGGTTTATCTTTATTAGCAACTTGAGCTGACAATTCCAGCCAAGAGTAAAGAGCCTTGATGCCTTTTTAGGTCTTGCTTTCTGTGTCTTGTTCTCTCTTAACTCTAAAACCAGCAGGGAGACCCCGTTCTCTTTTTCTTGCCCCTGAAGTGGATGCTCATTCTATGTTCCAACTCTTCTTCCATTGTGTTTCAACACCGCCCTTCCAGGAAGAAGCATCAGGTGTGAAATCCTGGTTCCCTTGGAGATCACTAATGTCTTGTGCTGATCACTGAAAGCCCAAATAGTGCCGACCACTCATTCAAACGAAACTCTGTTAGACACAATTCTCCTTTTGAGGGGAATACCCCAGAATTTCCTTTTACCTTCCTGCACCCCAGCAGAAACCTGTTTCTTAATATATATTTGTTTGAGCAGGAGCATTCTGAAGGTGCGAAGATTCTATGTCGCAGCCCAAATCATGAAAAGTGTCAAAACAGGGTCCTTCAAAGTGTGGTTCCTGAACCAGGAACATTAGCATCTTCTGGGGACTTGTTAGAAATGCAAATTCTCAGGCCCAGCCAGACCTACTCGATGAGATGCTCCGTGGGTGGGGTCTAGTGACTCGAGTTTTAACAAGCCCACCGGGGTGTCTGAGAACCCATGCGTCAGACAGTGCGTAAATAGGTGCTGGGTGGTCACACCTGGGCCTGCCTTACTGTGCTGTTAGGAAGGATCTAAGTACTTGAGAGACGGCTGCCCGGCAGGGCCATTCGGTGTCATTAATGACAGTAGAATGGTACACTTTTGTGCTTTGTGCATGTGTGTGTGGCATTGTTATAGACAGACCTTTAACTTTTGGAGTCTACTTTGGTTTTCTTTATGGGTTATAACCTACAGTAGGAAATAGAATGCCATAAATCCTTGTCTCCAAGGTTACCTTCTTGCTGCTGATAACAGGCAGGAAATTAAAACAATCTGTGATAGTGTTTTGTTCTTATTAGTCACAGATGGTAGCTTTCAGATATGTTGAAGCAAAACATAAATATAGCAGGGAAACTTTATTATTGTTGAAGAAAAATGATTTGGCTGGGTCAAGTCTCTAGTCTGGGTTCATTTTAATGAAATGGGATATAGCGCACATTAGCGTCCCACTGCCGCACAGAGCAAGACACACGAGGGTCGCGAGTTTTGTTGTTTCGTGTCCGATTTTGAGTATGTAACAACATTTACATTATTTCAAAGTCAAAACTATGACAAATTATATTTGAAGATGTCTCACTTCCATCCATATCTCTTCCCTCCTGTTCTGTTAGTCCTTTATGGGTACTGGGCGCTTTTTAATTTTTATTTGCTTTTTAATTTATTCTTTTAGTGTTTATTTTGAAGATAACCCTATGGATGTGTATATGTTCGTATCTTCCCCTCTGTTTACACAAAAATATGCATAATATGCTCAGTTTTTTCAAAATTATTTTGAAAGTTAGTTCTATTAAGTATGACTTAACTTCAATAAAATTCATCTACTTTGTGTGTGCAGTTTAAGTTTTGACAGATGCATACAGTTGAATAGCCACCAGTGTGGTGAAGGTATATATTTTTTTCCATCACCCAAAAAAGTCTTATTACAGTTTTGTAGCCAATTCTCTGTCCCACCTTTATGGTCCCTGGTAAACCCTCTGTCTGCCTGCTAGCACTGTATTTGCCTTTCCTAGAATTTCACACATTGTTTTTCTCTGGGTGTGTATGTGTCTATTTCACTGAGTTGGAGATTCAGCCATGTTAGTACATGTAGTGCTAGTTATTCTGAGTAGTGCTCCATTGTTCGTACATTCTAGTTGATAAATATTGCCTATTTTTTTAGTTTTTATTTTGAAATTATTTGTTTGTTTTGGGGGAGGGTACAGGGAAGAAGGAAACTTTATTTAGTGCAAAACAGCTCAATTGTGATGCTGCACGGCTGTAGACCAGCCCCAGGGACAGGCCCTTCTTGAGATAGAGGGCTCTGCTCCACCTTGCTCCGCCATGATCTGCCCTGCTCGGCTCCACCCTCCTCAACAAAATGATTTTAGACTTAGAGAATAATTACATAGTACAGAGAGTTTCTGTATACTCGTTCCCAGCTTCCTTTAATGTTATCAACACTTTAGCAATTAATATTGGCAAAATACTATTGCCTAAACTACAGAGTTTATTAGGATATTAGTTTCTTCATTGCGTTTAGTTGTCATGTCAGTCTCCTGTAACCTATGACAGCTCCTCAGTCTTTTCACGTGTTGTTTGAAGAGTACTTCTCTGGGTATTTTGTAGAATGTCTCTCCATCTATCTGGTGACTAGACTGCAGGTACAGATTTTGAGGGAGAATACCACAGAGGTGGTGTGCCCTTCTCATTATATCAGGAGCTGCACAGTATCTAGTATGTCTTATTACTGGTGAAATTAAACTTGATTACATGGTTAAGACACTGACTGCCAGGTTTCTCCACTGCAAAGTTGCTACTTTTCCTTTACTGTGGTCTGTTTTTTAAAAGCAAATTATTTCTTTTTAATTTCTGATATACATGGGGTGCATGGGGCACATAATTTAGCAAAAGCCCCAATCTTAATTCTAATCATAATAGTAACAACTACCACTTACCTGCTTAGTGCTAAACACGCAGATTATCTCATTTAATCCTTAGAACACTTTTTTGTGGCCATTTTGCAGCTGAGAAGACTGAGGTACAGAGTGCCTTGCCTAAGCTACTTAGTGATGGAGCTGGATGCTAGCTTAGCCTAACTCCAGGGCCCGCTGTTAACATGGGCCATGCGGTTGTTGTCAGAGCTTAGAATGGGGCGTTCTCATTCATTGCCAGGGAAAACAAATGAGTACTTCCTACTTTTGACACTTCTCTTTTGTTCTTTCTTTAAGAAATAGTTTTGTTTGCTTTTACTTTTAGGAAGATTCCTTGTGTAACTAAGATTTTAGTAAGCTGTGCATGGCAATAATATTTACATGGAAGTCTTGGAGAAATTGGGGATACCCTGGTGAGCATTAAGGATCTATCTTTAGACTTCTTTCAGAAATATGACTGAAGGTTAGGGCAGAGTATTTAGAACAGAAAACTGCTTATGGAGAAGGAGTGTTTACCTAAAGAAAGGCACAGGGACTTCTTGCTGAATTTTCTCAGCTGCTCTTAACAGGGGTGTTGTGTTGGTCTGTGTGTGTCTAAACCCCACTGTGTCCCTGGCTGGTGTGGCTCAGTGGACTGAGTGCCAGTCTGCGAACCAAAGGGTCACTGGTTTGATTCCCGGTCAGGGCACATGCCTGGGTTGCTGGCCAGGTCCCCGGTTGGGGGCAAGTAAGAGGCAGCCAGTCAATGCATCTCTCACACGTTGATGTTTCTCTCCCTCTCTTTCTCCCTCCCTTCCCCTCTCTCTACAAATAAATAATAAATAAAATGATAAAAAAATAAACCCCACTGTGTTCACTTTGTTGACCACACTAATAACATTCCTACTACACGAATGTGTCTCTGAACGGCCTGACTCGGGGGATGCTAACTGTGGCTAAATGATGGCTCAGCATCTGTGCGCCTCTGTTCCAGCAGTGATGGGGCCTCTGAAGTCCAGGCTGTGTGGGCGAACATATGCGCATCTTCCCTGTGACTCACTCTGCAGCCCGCCTTTCTGAGGGGAAATCGCTGTAGGTGGCTGTAAAGCTCTACTCAGCTCTTCTCTTCCTGTCTCATCATTCTAGGTAGTCCTTGAAATCACACAGCTAGGTGTCATGAATGTATCCAGTCTCCCAAACTATCCAGATATCAGTGCAGTTTTTAAAAATAAAGCTATTTGGGGGGTTTGTTTCTAAATGACTGTCTTACGTCTGGCTACTTGTGCCAGAGTCCACAGATTAAACAAAACACTGCTTATCACCCAAAGCCAACCTGGATGGGCACACACAAAAACCCTGTAGCGTTTATTTCCTCAGGAAGGGAGGAAGGCAGCTCTTCCCTATAAGCCTCCTGCTTGCACACTGTAACTAGAAATTTCGTAGGAGTAGAAAATTGTTTGAGGGATTAAAGCAGAGGTGAGGTGCCTGGATCTGGCTTCAGAAGGCTACTTTTTTTTCTCAGATGTGGTTTTCTACACACCCATTAGAGAGAAAGTGTTTCCTACATGAAAATGTAGGGGAGTGAAAGCCTCTCATTTTTAGCACCAGAAATGACCGCTGTTTCTTTTGTTGTGCCTGATTTCTCCTTCCCTCCCTCTCTCAGGCTGTGAATGTATTTGTAACCCTGCATTTTTATGTGATACTGTATCATCAGAACTTTTCCCATCATTTAAAAAAAAGACTTTGCTAACTTGGTGGGGGAAAAATAACTACTTTTAATTTGCATTCCCTTAATATTTTAGTTAGGATTAACATTATTGTCAGTTTATTTACCCATACAGATTGTTAGTTTTTCTACTCTGTATCTTTTCATAAAATTGGCACTGTTACTAAAGCAAGCCTCTGATTTCAGATGTCCTAAATGATGCTATATTTGATGAAGACCATGATGAGATGGTGATTGTGAAGGACATAGATATGTTTTCCATGTGTGAACATCATCTAGTTCCATTTGTTGGAAAGGTAAGGTTTTCTCTGTTGTTTCCCAATTTTAAAAGGCACAACGGAAAGTTTTAAAATTAGGATAATTATATTTAAAACTGTTCCCTAATTCCAGATATTCCAGATATTTAGAATTATGTATCAACCTTTGCTCTTCATCAACCTGTCTGATCTAATAGTTTAAAATTAACAAAACCAAACCAAAGTACCTGAAGGCCCTCAGGGCAAGCATTTCATTGCAAATGCCATGTTAATAGGTTAAGTAATGAGATTAAAGTCTCCTCTTTTTTTTTTTTTCTTTCTGGGTAGCTGCTGCAGGCTCTGAAGACCTTTGTCCTTTATTTTGATCCAAGATAGACATTTGTGTAATGTGACATGAGTAGTGATCACAGAATTTCTTGTAGCAGAGGTTATAGTATTGGTGATTTTTTCCCAACCCTTTCTATATTAGAAAAAAAAAAAATGTCTAATGCAAACTAGATAATGCCGCGACCAGCGCGGCTAGATCCGTCAGGTCCTGAGGGGGTGGGGGGCAGCAACTGAGAAATAAAGAGACAGCGTCAAATCGAGGTCAGGTGGAGTCCCTTCTCTGGGATGCAGAGGAGGAACTGTTTTACTGGTGAAATCAGGCTATATGTATTGAGCCAGCTTTGAAGCAGAGTGAGAAAGACAAACGGCAAGGCTAGGTACATTGTATTTTTTAAGAACATTTGCTGCTCCTTCTTGGTACAGTGATGTAGCAAGCAGCCAAGTCATTCTTTCCTTACAACAATCTGTCAGGCAGTCTTCGGTGGCCTGGGGTAGCTGTGCTGAACCCCAGGCCTGCTTCCAGCTCCCTTGGCACACAGTGTCCTGCTTGGCCCTCCACAGACAATGTTATGTAGCTTGTAGTTAAACGTACGTTTGCGAACATGTGGGTTTAGGACCTAGAACTGCCCATTCTCATCCCTTGCCCCCTATCATAATTTGATTTTATTTTGACTTTTTATTAATAATTTTCAAACAGAAGATTTATAGGAAATAGTGCTGTGAATACCTATATGCCCATGACCTAAATTTAATGTTTTTGTTAAAGTATTTTATATTTTTATTGTTCATAGAAGTAAAGCATAGACAGAAAAATGCACCAATCCTGTGGGTGTTCATATGCCTCACAGATCAGGTAGCAGGGCACCACTAGCATCCTGGAAGCTCACCTTGTGGCGCTTCCTAATCCCTAACCCATCCCTGTCCAACGTGTAGATTAGATTTGCTCGTTTTCCAACTACAGTTGCCTGCCGCCTAAGGAGTTTTTGGGTAATTAAGGATCCCATGAGATTCCAGTGGACTTGAAAAATTTCTGTTGCTTACTGATACCTTATCTTTAGAAACTCTTACCAATTCAGAAGACAAGGACTCCCCCCTACTCTAATCACTGTGCTTTCCCTGGCAGCCTCCCCTACCCGACCCTCCTACCCCTGCCATCTCCTTTTGTCCTCAGCTGAAGATGGTGTTCAAGGCGGTGGCTTTGGCTGTTTTGCTGAGTTGCGCAGTTTTCTGGGTGTCTGTCATGTGCACAGGAGGTGCGCATCTTACTAAACTTCATGTTTTTCTCTGTTAATCTGTCTTTTACTATAGGGACGTCTTAGCCATGAACCCAGATGGGGAGAAGGAAAGTTACTTCTCCTCCATACAGAGAAGTAGGCTGTACCATAGAGCCGAGGTGTGGAGCAGGCTGTACCATCTAGGTTCGTGTCGGTGCACTCTGTGGTGTCCGCACCAGGACATTGCCTCAGGATGCGTTTCTCAGAACTTAGCTCTGTGAAGCAGCACATGACTGTGTGTAAATGGAAAGAATTTACAGCGTGTGGTCTTTCTGTCTGGTTTCTTTTGCTCCACATTGTAAGAGCCATTGATGGTATTGCCTATTGCTGTAATTTGTTTATTTTCGTTATATATTATTCTGTTATACGTACATACCACACTGTATCTGTTCTGTTCTTGGTGGATTTTTTGTGTTGTTTTTCTTTTTCCTCTGGGTGTTTGTTTGTTTGTATAGAAATAAGTGATAAAGATTTATTCAAGGGTCTTAGAGTTTGCAAACCTAGAACACAGCTAGGCAAAAACCCAGACGTGTTCCAAAGAAGAAAGTAAAGTTCAGAGTTCTCACAGTAAAAGTTGTGTCCTTGAGAATAATCAGTCCTGCATTCTTAGCCCTCAGATTGGTCCGGGATGGTTGTCAGTCAGATGTCAGGTGGTCTACATGATGAGCCCGGTGGTCTAGAGCAATGGTGTCTGAGTCCTTTAGGGGGTAGTGAGGAAGTTATTTGCAGGTTTGAAGTATGTTCGGCATTGATGCACAATCATCTGGTATATACCTAGGTATTGATGCAAGACTGGAAGGTTCAAAATTTTAAGTTCCCAGGCTACTTAAAATAGGAAAGAGAATTGTTTCTTCACGCCTTTGTAATCATAATCTTCATAACTTTTTAAATTTTAATATATTTCATTGATTATGCTATTACAGTTGTCCCATTTCTCCCCCATCATTCTCCTCCACCCTGCACACCCTCCTCTCACCCACATTCCCCCCTTTAGTTCATGTCCATGTGTCATAAGTTCTTTAGCTTCTACATTTCCCACACTATTCTTGCCCTCCCCCATCTATTTTCTATCTACTGTCTATGCTACTTATTCGCTGTACATTTTCCCCCCTCTCTCTTCCTCCCACTCCCCTGTTGCTAACCCTCCATGTGATCTCCATTTCTGTGTTTCTGTTCCTGTTCTATTGTTTGCTTAGTTTGCTTTTGTTTTAGGTGTGGTTGTTAATATCTGTGAATTTGCTGTCTTTTTAATGTCATATTTTTTATCTTCTTTTTCTTAGATAAGTCTCTTTGACATTTCATATAATAAGGGCTTGGTGATGATGAACTCCTTGAACTTGACCTTATCTGAGAAGCACTTTATCTTCCCTTCCATTCTAAATGACAGCTTTGCTGGATAGAGCAATCTTGGATGTAGGTTCTTGCCTTTCATGACTTGGAATACTTCTTTCCAGCCCCTTCTTGCCTGTGAGGTCTCTTTTGAGAAATCAGCTGACAGTCTGATGGGAACTCCTTTGTAGGTGACCGTCCCCTTATCCCTTGCTGCTTCTAGAATTCTCTCCTTCATTTTAATCTTGGCTAATGTAATTATGATGTACCTTGGTGTGTTCCTCCTTGGGTCCAACTTCTTTGGGACTCTGAGCTTCCTGGACTTCCTGGAAGTCTATTTCCTTTGCCAGATTGGGGAAGTTCTCCTTTATTATTTGTTCAAATAAGTTTTCCACTTGTTGCTCTTCCTCTTCTGGTACCCCTATAATTCGGATGTTGGGACGTTTAAAGATGTCCTGGAGGTTCCTAAGCCTCTTCTCATTTTTTTGAATTCTTGTTTCTTCCTTCTTTTCTGTTTGGTTGTTTGTTTCTTCCTTCTGGTGCACTCCATTGATTTGAGTCCCAGTTTTCCTCCCATCACTATTGGTTCCCTGTGCATTTTCCTTCATTTCACTTATTGTAGTCTTCATTTGTTCATCTAATTTGTGACCAAAATCAACCAATTCTGTGAGCATCCTGATCACCAGGGCTTTGAACTGTGCATCTGATAGGTTGGCTATCTCTTGGTCACTTAGATGAATTGGCTCTGTGGCTTTGATCTTTTCTCCCATTTGAGCCATTTTTGTTTTTGTTTGTTTGTTTTTTGTTTTTGGTCTGGTTGCAGCTGTTATGTAGTGAGGGGCGGTGCCTTAGGTGTTTCCCAGGGCAGGGCAGCCCAGTTGCTGGGTTGTGATGCTATATGTGGGGGCAGGGTCCAAGAGGGAACAATGGCACCTGCTCTGCTCTCTGCAGGATTCCAGTCCCTTCCGCCGCTTCCCCCAAGCAAATTGGGCACTTCTGGTGCTGATTTCCATGTGGGTGGGCTTGTGTATGTTCTAGGACCCTGTGGGTCTCTCCAACGAACTCTCCTGTGAGGCTGGGAGTCTCTCCTGGCACCTCAACCCCCACAAGTGTTTTTAGGCTTTATTTCCCAGCACTGGGGCCCTGGGTTGAGAGGTCTGTCTCTTTCCCTATTTTCGCCTGGATTATCTGTGGGACCTCCTGGTCAGCCAGCCGCTTTGCGTGGCCTCACTGGGTCTCCTGTTGCCACCCAGTGCCTGGGGTCTGCTAGCCACCGCCTATACACCTTGGATCTGCCAGCTGCTGCCTGAACACCTGGGTCCTCCAACCTCCACTTTTTCCTGCCACGACTCCGCCCCTCTTACCGGTCTGGATGAATGGTTGTGGGACTTCCGTACAGTTCAATTTTTCTATCAGTTCTGGTTGTTTGCTTGCTTCTAAATCTTTGTTGTCCTTAATTTTGGTTGTGGGAGGAGGCACAGTGTGTCTACCTACGCCTCCATCTTGGCTCAACCTTCATAATGTTAATAATTTAGCAGCTTGGTTGAAATGACTCCTTTCAGTATTTTCCCTATCTCTGCTTTTCCCTAAGGTGCTACCAGCCTTCTTTTGGCACACATGTGCATACATTTCTGGTGGGAATATACCTACAAGTAGGATCATAGCGTACACTCCTGCTTACTCATTAGATGCTGATTTTTAATTTTCCAAAGTGGTTCCACCAATTTACACCTCATGTTCTCTCATGTGAGTCCCAGTCACTTCACAACCCTTGCCAACACTTGGCACATTAACTCTTTCTAAGTTTAGTATTCTGATGTGTGTGATGTGGTTTCTCTCCCCTTTTAAAACCTTTTATTGTAGAAAATTTCAAGCATGTAGAAGGGTAAAAAGATTAGCATAATCAAATTCCAGGTTCCTATCTATCAGCTTCAAATGTTGTCAGTAAAGAACCAATCTCATTATATATAGGGGACATCCCCACCCCCTGGGTTATTTGGAAGCAAATCTTAGCTATACTATGTTTGCCCAGTATGTCTCTCTAAAAGGTAAGAAGGCCCACTCCCCCACTCCCAGCCTGACTCTACCCTACATGCACTTCAGAAGCCAGCTGAAAGCCCAGGTTTGGATCTGTGCTTATGACAAACTGGCTACAGATTGGAGATTCCAACAAACTCCTCCTTAGGTTTGATTAATGTGCTAGAATGGCTCACTGTACTCAAAGAAACACATTAACTTACTAGGCCACAGGCTTGTTAACAGACGTAACTCGGGAACAGCCAAATGGAAGAAATGCATAGGGCAAGGTGTGTAGGAAGGGACCCAGAACTTTCAGGCCCTCCTCAGGCACACTGGGCTCCCTGCATCTCCATGTGTTTACCAACTAGAAAACTCTCCAAGCTCGGTTCTCTCAGGTTTTTATGGAGGCTTCATTGTGTAGTCACAGTTGATTAAATCATTGGCCATTGCCCACAGATCTGACCTCCAGCCTCTTTCCTCTCCAGGGTGGTGTGTATGGAGGTGGGGTGGGACTGAAAGTTCCAAACCCTCTAATCACATGGTAGGTTCCAGCCTCCTCCTGCTTAGGTGCTGCCCAAGCCACCTCATTAGCATAACAAAAGACATACCCCATACTTGGGAAATTCTGAGGATTTAGGGAGCTGTGAGTCAGGAATTGTGAATGAATACTAAATATACATTTCTCACAAATCACAGTATTTCAACACTCTATCCCATTGTCTTCCTCTATGATCACCTCTGTGTGTTTTTTGCTAACTCATTTAAATATATTAATCAGTGGTGATTTTCTAAAATGGACATTTAAATGACTTAGGATATTTAGGAAGACCATAAATGGCACAAGCAATACACAAATTATAGCTCTGCATGTAAATATAAAAATTTCAAGTGGTACAGAAGGCCTTGGTTCCATGGGAAAGTTTTAACTCTAATTTTTCTTCGAAATGTCTAACATTCAGATGCTACTGTACTTTCTCCTACTGATGACCAGGAAGGTGATGCACCAGTATTCTCAAACTCCCAAAGCATTCTGCTAGTAGATAAAAAATTACCAATTACTATTAGATCAATTATTCAAGTGTATAGTAAATATTAGGCAAAGAAATGCAAAAATGCTGGCTCATCATGATGCATATAAGTCTATAATTTTATATGAGGTTAATTCATTGTCTGCAAATGACTATTGCTTATAGCCTTTTTGGAGAACTAATTTTTTTTCATGCTTAATGCATGGCTCAAAGAGAAGTAACATTTACATATTAGATATTAATCAGCGTCTATTAAGATTATGGAAATGGCTTAGCCTTCTGGTAAGTTTTATGAGAACTTAGGTGTTTGGATCCAGGTTCTTGCGCCTGCACATCTGTATCTGTGTCCTTCTCATGTTGACTGAAAGATGGTGCTCCCCAGCAGCTGAGATATGGGGCCACCATGCATGACAGAGGGCGTGGAACCCCTCTTTCTGTACAACAGGGTGGGATTTTGAAGGCCACAGTGATGTGTGGAATGAGACTAGGACTCACATGACAGAATGTGAAGTGTAAGTTGGTACAACCACTTTGGAAAACTAAAAGTCAGCCCTTGAGGAGGCTTTCCTGGCTACATTTTAGTGTTGCTATAGTATAATATACATTTTCTCGAGATGTTTCCCCTCAACAGAGGAAAGAATTGTATCGAGTTTAACTTCACCAGGAAATACCATGACTGTACTTCAAATTTTTTGTTTTATTAACAGTGTCCTTCTTACATATTTTCCTTTTACTGCATTTATGTAATTTTTAAGTGCTTATATAACAGCTTCATTTTTCTCAGTCTTAAACCTATATGACTTAAAGATACATTTTCATTGTGTTGAATTACATAAAAGTATTCTGTATTATGCTTCCTTATTTCCTTGTTTTGTCCCAAGGAAGCACTGTGTTTTCACTTAGCTCATGATTTATGTCTCTCCTCTGAAGGTCCATATCGGCTACCTTCCTAACAAGCAAGTCCTTGGCCTCAGCAAGCTTGCGAGGTAAGTGTGACTGTGTGTGAATAGGAAAACGGGTTAATAGGATCTGGTCCCACACAGTGAGAATCTCATCAGGCTTTCTCTCTTGAGCAGTGCAGATCTAACTTGGAAGTCACATTGCAACTTAAAATTTATAGCTGTAGAGACAGACTTAGAGGACCTGAAATACAAATGTCCTTCCCCTCACTCCCCCATTGCCTACCCTCCTCCCCTATCTCCTAGCCTTTCGTCCACTGGCACATCCTTGAAGTCTTAGCTCTAACCTTTCTTTGTAGAGCCTTCCCTGACCAGAGAGGACCTGCGTCCCTATCCTTTAAGTGTGGTTTAGCTAACAGTGAGGGGTAGGAGAGGAAATCAGGGCAGGGGTCTAACAATGCTATACTATTTCAGACTTTTAATCAAACCACTGTTTGGGGTCTCAACCCTGCCTTCTGCTGTACCTGGTACCTTCAGGCATCTCTCCGGAGTCCTGCAGGGCCAGTCAGTTCGCTTCTGCCTCTAAAGACACAAGACTGTGCCTTCCTTGGCTTTCTCAGCGCTATTCCAAGATGAGGTTTACTCTCTTTTCTCCTATTGCTCTCCGTTCTGCTACCATTCTTTATCCTGTGTGTTCATTCCCTTAAAAAAAAAAAAAAATTCCTTTGCTACCATTTTTATTTGGGTTTTAGGAAGGAGAGTATGTAATCTATGTTTAAGTGGCAGTCAACTTGAGGGTTAGGATTCATGTATCTCTGATAGGCCCAACCACCAATATTTTAATGCTTCTAACTATCCCTTTTTGTGATTTCTCTGTGTGGAATTAGTGAGCCCTGAGGGAAGCCTGAGAGGGATGTGTGTGTGTGTTGATAGAGGGTTAAGAACAAAATGAAGAAATAGGTAATGAATATACAGTCAAGTACCCCCCCCCCCAACTTTTTAAAATTAAACCAAACTAAGTTTTAATAACTTGATTGAGGTTGTGGTGACCACATCAGAACTGGAGTAAACTGAGTCTCTGTGATCAAGTGTCTGTTCTGTGGCTCTGATGTGCTTCTGCTTCTCCTCCACCTGGACTTGGAGACTTGCCACAATCCTGAAACGGTGGTCCAGATATTTTTCAGTTCTGTGTCAGAATCTGTAAAAACCACCCAGCAGTCTGACAGCTGCTCTTCATGGCTGTTCTTTTTACTTTCTTTTCACTCATTTCCTTTAGTAATTAAGGAGTAAGTAAGTAGAAGAGAAAAATGTAACTTCCCTAGCGTCTGACTTTATACCTGGTCAGCAATCTTGCAACCAGACAGGACTACTTGGCATCACGAAATGATGTTATTATATCAGCTTCAATTGCTTCACTGTAATACGGCTCTTAACACCAATCCAGAAATATCTTGCTGCCTGTCAGTGACCTGTACCCAGTGGCAACACCAACGGTGGCTGAAAAAGGGTATTGGTGGTGATAGGGTAATTAACCCTACTATAATTTCTATTGCCAAACCCGCGTCCTTCCCATATAGGGATTCTGGCACTGTTGATGTCTGTCACAGACTGTCCCTAATGTGAAAGATGTGTAGTGGATGGTTTTCATAGTATAAAAAAGTTTGGCAGACTACATAGGCTCTTTGGTCTTAAGGTGAGCAACCTTCTCTAGAAGACTACACTATGTAGACCACAGGTAACACTTTATGTAAATGGATTCTAGAGTGATCCAATGAGATCTTGGAATAAGTGATAACTTGGGGGTAGAAGGACTAGTCTTTGGTTATTTCCTTTCCTAGTGAAAGGAAAAGATCTCAAATAATTAAGTTTTTATAAAACAATGTGAAAGAGTTGACTATTAGCCTGGAGATTTGTCCTTACACTAATAGGATTAAAACTTAAGGGGAAAAAAATGGAACACTGAATCAAAGAACTGAGCATATGCGACTTTCAGATGCGTTGTAAACAATTTTGAATAAAGGGTCTATTAAATGGAAAAGAAGGCTAAGGTTTTATTCATCTGCTTACTTGTTGTAAGAAGTAGGAATATTTAGGGAAGGATGAGTAATAAAGCAAGATGAATGTCTTTGCAAAACTTCACCATTCACTTTAATCTTGTGTGTGAAGTTTTTATATGCTTGCCTTGAAACGAGTGACCTTTCAGTGCCACGAAGGCAAATATCAAACGGGAAAGCCTCAAGTAACAAGAAAATGCCAGAAGTGAGTTGATCTGGTTTAACTCTGGTAAGAATTCTAGAGTAAACTTAGTTTGAATAGAAATTCCTGTTGCTGCTGAAAATCCATTGCATATATATTCATTTTCTTGCCTTAGAATCACTGAGTGAACATAATTAAATTTTGAATATTGAATCGCAGTGCCCCCTGGTAGCCATGGTTAGTCTGTTTATCGAACACCTACTGTGGAAGGACCCTGTGCCAGAGAGAAGTAGGACACAGCCTGCCCCTCGGGGGCAGGTGAGAGTAGAGGCAGCCGGTGCCTCAGAAATGCCTGGTTTGGAGCTCCCAGTTCAGAGGGGCCACAGTGGCCAACAGGGCTGAGGAGACCCTGAGATGGAGGGCTGAGCGGAATCCCAAATGGAAGAGAAGTTCCTCTAGGTATAGCACATGCATAAGCAAAGGCAAATAAGAGAGTAGGAGCAGGCATATTCCGGTGGATAGGGAGCAGATTTGATTGACAGAAATCAGAGATTTAGGCAGGGATGAAAGGGAAGGCAGGGTAGGCACTATTAGATTACCATGTGAAGATTTTTTCCTTTTCTTTCTCAATTATAAAAGTATCATACATACCAGTTAAATTTAAATATGAATAAGTGAGTAAAAGGGAAGGTTTTCTTTCCTATTTTTATTTCCCAGAGTGAAAACTAGGTATTTCTTTCACTATCCTTCTGGAAAATTTCTATGAAAACTCAACCACAAATATTTTTAAAATTTTCAAAACAAAACAAGAAAAAAAGAAAAAAAAAAGGAGGGGGAATCATACCCCACATTCTGTGCTACAGTTTTTTAAAATTTAAAATATTACATCGAAATTTCTTGTACATCTTTCAGTCCAAAAAGTCTAGGTTTCTTTTAATAGTTTTACAGTATTTCATTCATTAATAGAATTCATTTAACTAGTCTTTGATATAGATGAATATAGTCTACAGTTGGAGGCTACTTTCAAAAAGAAAAAAGAAAAAATATGCTTTGCTTTGATGAGCATATTTTTAATGTATTTGCATAGTTTGAGTCTACCTGTAAGATAAATTACTAAAATAAAATTTGCTGGGTTAAGGGGAGCTGAATTTTTTACGTACTAAATTGCTCTCCAAAAAAAGTAAGACCAATTTATACTCTAATAAAGGGTGTGTCTTTCTCCACACTTTTGCCAACGCTGGGTTTCATCACACTTTTCAATCTTTGCCAGGCTGGTAAGTGAAAAATGGTACCTATCGTTTTAATTTGCATTTCTTTACTAGAATGAGGTTGAATCTTTTTAGAAACTTCCTGCACTTAGCCTTTGCTATTTTTTCCATTGGGTTGCTTGCCTTTTTATTACTGATTTGTGTGAGTTCTCTGAATGTTAAAGCGGTTAGTTAGGTCAGGTGCTGCAAATAATTTTCCCAGGCTTGTCATTTGCCTTTTGATTTTGTTGTACAGTATCATTTTTCCATAAAGAAGTTAAAAACTTTTATTGTAGCCATAAGCTCATATTTCCTGGGTTATTTTTATATTGAAATCTTTGCTCCATCTGGAATGTATTTGGGGGCAAAGAGTGAGGGGGAATCCACCCATTCCTGCTGCATGTTCGCTGACCTGCTCCCACACCCCTGCTCCCCTCCGTTGCCTTCTGCCTTCTCCCCTGCTTCCCCTTGCCTTCTGGCTCTTTTTGTTGCTACTCTCTGTTGGGCTTTTCTTATGTTCCTCCTGGATTACATGTTAAACTCCTAACTCCTCTTGCCTCTAATCTCTCAGGGTCCTTAAATCTGCTCTGGCTCAATTCCCAGTCAGGGTGCATGCCTGGGTTGTGAGTTCAGTCCCCAGTCAGGGCATATGCAGGAGGCAATCTGTCGATATTTCTCACATCGATGTCTCTCTTCCTCTCTTTCTCCCTCCCTTCCCCTCTCTCTAGAATCAATTTTAAAAAATCATAAAAGTTCAAAATAAAAAGTAAAATTTATCAAAGGGGACAAAGCAGGTTTTCTTATTTTAATAAAGTTTGCATAATAAAAGTGGTCATGAATCTTTACATGTCAAATGGGTTCAAAACAAAAAAACAGGAAGTGGCTGAAAGGAACAGAGAAACTGACATACCTGAAAACTACAAGTGGGAATACTAATTTCCTCTCAATGTTTGCTTGAGATGGACAAAAAGCATATACAAAGCAGAATTGAGAGGGATACATCCTTGTATCTTAGAATGAGAGGCTGTGTAACTAAGAATATGCTTTAAAAACTTTAAATTCTTCAAAATAAGTTTAAAAAAAAAGAGAAGGGAATAAATTGAGAGTTAGAAAACATGGATAAACTAGTAACTGTTAGAAAAAGTCAAATTAGCCCTGGCTGTGTAGCTCAGTTGGTTAGAGCATCATTTTAATACACCAGTGGGTTCTATCCCTGGTCAGTGCAACCAATGAATGCATAAATAAGTGGAACAACAAATTGATGTTCCTTTCTCTCTTGTCTCTTTCTTTTTCTGTCTCCCTTCCTCTCTCTCTATAAAAAAAAAAATCAATGAAAAAAAGGAAAATATTAAATTAATGTTAGGAGTGAGGTGGAAAGGGGAAGGGTGGGACCCAATCAATTTAACAGGCATTCTTTTAGACTTCCAAGTAACCACTAATTCCCATGTTGTGTGCACTGAAATTTGAGAGCGCTGAAAAACCTGAAAAGCCCTCCAGCCAAATTGATGAAATTGCCTATTCTTGATAACAAAGCTTGATAAAACTAGCATTTAAAAAATTATAGACTAGTCTCATTTATTAATGTAGTTTTAAAAATCCAAAATATATTTTTTTAAAAACCCGACTTTAACAGGCTACAAGTATTGTTTTGATCATGTCCCAAGACGGTTTACTCCAAGATCACAAAAATGGTGTAGATTAAAATTGAGAACTGATTCTGGGAGTACAGTAAACTAGACTGTGATATGAATGAGAACGTAAGAGACACAGAGGACTGAGAAGGTCCAGTAGGCCCTTAATTGAAATTCCGGGAGATGACAGAGGCCGTGGGGTGGGTGCAATATTAGAGAAGGTAATATCTACAAACACTTCTGAGCACAAGCAAAATATGTCTTCAGATTCAGGAAACCTAATAAATCCCAAACAGGACAAATGAAATGAAATCCTCACCTAGATACAATATAGAAAACTGCAGAGTATATATACTCAAATGTCATAAAATTAGCCACAGAGAAAAATAGTACCTACAAGGTAACAGCAATTAGACTGACAATTGATTTGCCAATGGCAATATTTGAAAGGCAGATAAATATCAGTGTCAAACTAGAATTCTGTTCTCAACAAATTATCTTCAAGAATGAGGGTAAAATATACATTTTTTTTAATACAGGGAAGCTATATGACTTTCCTTAATGCTGAGGTGACAGAAATTCATCACCTACTTTTTTTCTTGGAAAGAAAAATGAATAAACTAGGAATAAGAAATAACAAACTCTCTGAGCATAGGGATTCTGTTCACCACACAATCACATACATGGTAGGCACTGAGCAATCCGCACGAATGACCCTGCTTTGGAGTGACGTTGGCTCTCTGCCTGAAACAAGCAACGGGGGTGATAGCGGGATGTTAGGGGCACCCTACTAAAGCGTGGAGAGAAATAAGGATGCCCGACCTCACCACTGCTATCTAATGTTGTACCTGCAATTTTACTTGAGAAAAAGAAATAACTATGAGAAGGAAGATATTACTAATTTTTAAATTGATGGCATCTCTTATATAACAGAAATGAACCACCTGGAAAAGTATCAGAAGTAATATATATAGAAATTTGACCCAGTAAGAATAAGCAATTTTCTATCTAGGAGCTTAAACCATCCTTTCTCAGGTTTTTATCCAAAATAAAAAATATATATAGGAATTCCTTCAATGTTGTTTACCTACTGGGAACACAGAAGAATCAGAATGGCTCCCACTTTCAGGCTGATTGGCGAATAGGGCAGGGGTACCATTTATTGACGTTTTTGGCCGGAATAGAGGTATATAGAAGCAAGTTGCCTCTTCTGTCTGAGGGTCATACTGGGGGGCAGATCCCTAAAATGCCTCATAGACAAAGTGATCTTTGAGTCCAAATTCATGACTAAAAGGCTAAATTTTAAAGAAAAGTGTCCTTAATATTATCCTAAAATGGGTGATTCACGTGGTCATTTTTATATCTAACAACTAGAGTGAAAGATGTTGAAAGGGGAAAAATGGTCACTTAACAGATTGTGTTATAAGCAAAGATCAGTAAGCTTTTATTTTTGGAAGGAGGTTAATCATAGTGATTGCCCACATAGACTTATTTTATAAAGAGATGTCCGAAGTAGTCAGTTCATTTCTAACCTGATTATCCTAATAGGTTTAGTTGGTACAGTGGTTGGCAATGGTCTGCCCATTAATTAACAAAGTCTTTTTATTTTTAACTTGAACTCTAAGCTCCAACTAAACAATATGATTAATTAGAACACTTGAGACCTAGCTCAGAATTGATGACTTGGGAGCTTTAAAATTACTCATCTCTAATTGTGTTTTTTATAAGTGAACTATATACTCTTAATTCCCTCTCTCTTTGGGAACATAGGGAACACCTCTCTCACAGGTGGTCTCCTGTAGTTTTTATACCTTTCTTCCCTCCTGTAAATATGAACCTTCTGCCTACACCCTACAATTGCTTCAGTAAAGTCTTTTTAGTCTTATGAGGAAGCCTTAGCAATTTCACTTTAAAAAATTTATGATAAACTAAAATAATTCTTTCTTTTTTAGGATTGTAGAAATCTATAGTAGAAGATTACAAGGTAAATTTTAAAACTATGTTCTTTACAGAAAAATTTTTTCTTAAGGAAAAAGCATTTTTTGTTGTTATAATACATACATAAAAATTAAAACCTCATAGGAATATAAAACAGAAAAAGTCTGCTATACACATTCCTTCACATTTTTATGCAAATACGAACATTTTAAAATCCATTTATTTTTATTACATTTAAAAATGGGCTCATATTATAAACAGTGGGCTTCATTTGTCTTTTCTCCCTTTTTTTTTTTTTTTCACTTACATCTTAAACGTACCGCATACATGTACGTGTCTCATTTGTTTTGCCTACTGTGTAACACTCCGCTGCACGGCTGTGCTGTGGCTTGATTTAATCAATCTCTGCTCTGATAGACATTTGGGGATTTTGTCAGCTTTCAAACGGATGTAGTGTTTCAGTGAATGTATGTATTCAAAGATAAGTTGTGTATTCAGCACAGGAACTGCATTATTTAGGTTAAATAATTGTTTTTTAACATTGCTGTAAGCCCAGCTCAGTAATCAGACTGTAACCCCTGTGTTAATCCTGTTGCCGAGCTATTCATTTGCTCCGCTCTACCCTGCGGAGGTGCTTGTTACCGACATTCTGTTGGACTCGTGGCTCACCTGAGAGACTGGCCGTCCTAATCCGTTCCCTGCAGTGGCGCTGGAGGGCGCCAGGGCGTCCTGAGCTGTCGTCAGCACCGGCCTGCAGGGCCGGGAATTGAACAGGGCCTCCTTGGCCCAGGCAGCAAACAAAGCCAACTGGTAGAAGCTGGCTGTCTTGGCTTTTAAATCTCACGGAAGTCTGCTTTTTAGGATTTTACATATTTTAGAGACAGCAAAAGCTTTCAGCTCTCTTTGTGTCAGATACTTAAACTCAGCTCCTTGTCACACCCACAGTTCAGGAGCGCCTGACGAAACAAATTGCCGTAGCAATCACAGAAGCCTTGCGACCCGCTGGAGTTGGGGTGGTGGTTGAAGCAACGTAAGTCCGTATTTGCCTTTAATAACGTCGTAGTGGTGCGTGAAAATGATATTCAGTGCTGCTCGGTTTTCCTAGCAGAGGCAGTGCCCCACACTGACACTGTCCTGTCTTCCATCTCTGAGCCTGAAGCCCTTTTGTACCTCCTTCACTTACTGTTTTGCCAATATGGACGCCAGAACGGGGGATACTGGTTTTTTTTTTTTTTCCCCCTGTTTTTGTTTTTATGGGGGTTGTGGAAGAGTAGGGAGTCACAGCTTGGGTAGTAGCAATTTGCACAACCAGCGGCGTTGTATGTTTTCTCTTGGTTTCTTTTTTAGCTCTTTGTTGCCCCAACCAGAGTTTTCCTACTATTTTGACACATATTTTTAAAATAGAGAGGACTCAGAAAGGGTACAAAGTGCAACTGAAGACTCTTCTTTAAATTAGAGTGCATTCTGAGAATTGCCCACAGCGCATGGGCAGAGTTCTCAACCATGTTCCTGGTGGGGCGGGAACTGTACTATGCGCGCGCGCTGCTTCACCAGGTTGGTCACCATCCTCTGGATCCTGGCTGGTGAGCCCCACAGGCTTTCGAATTTCTCTCAGCACCTGAGCTGGCACAGTGCTGTCCTGGTCCTGAAGACGGATCAAGTGAGAACTCCGGGCTTCTCTTCTTCTCTGTAGACCTTCCTATTACCTCCACCCAGGAAGAATATTCCGTTTCCCCCTCTCCTTTTGGATGCTGCAAGCACTCAGCCACTAAGAAGAATAAAAAGTACAAGACTAGGAAACTTAAAACAAATTTTTTTTTTTAGGATAAAGTTTGTCTCAGTGACAAACTTGGTCATTGTGAACCCAGTTTAATCAAGTTTATTATTATTTTTTTAGACTGCTTTTTATTTTAAAAACCAAACCAGTAACTGTCTGTTCTCCCTTTGTTGGCTTGTTTTGTAGACACATGTGCATGGTCATGCGAGGGGTACAGAAAATGAACAGCAAGACTGTGACCAGCACGATGTTGGGTGTGTTCCGGGAAGATCCAAAGACGCGAGAAGAGTTTCTCACTCTCATTAGGAGCTGAGCTTTCAGCGTGTGCTGTGTGCTTTGCAGATCATGCCTCTCACAGTAGCATCGATTGTCTGGTCTTAATTGTTTGTACAATTCCCTTCTCAGTTGTAACAGATGTGAAACTTACTCCTTGTCACTAATTGTGTTTGATAATTATTTATCGCAGGTCAAATAACAATAATTTTAGTAAAGGGGTAGGCGCTCTACTTTCTTCTAGCCACCGTTTAGTGGCAACATTCAAGCACACTGTCGATAGTGTTAAGTTGTATGTATACTATCACTGCCGTCCTGATAAACTGAGGATGCTGGGAAGGGAGAAGAACTCATGTACTTTGTTCAAATAGTATGGTAATTTGGTTTATACGCATAGGAGTGTTGGGAGTGGGAGAAAATATGGCCAATATTCTGCTTTTTCCACTCCCCGAACAAAAATGGTGTAGAGCTTAAAATAATTTATTGTACAGTGTGCAGCATCGCTCTGCAAATTCAAAGTCCAGCAGGCTCCACTTTAATTGTGTTTATTAAACCGCCAGTGACACTTTATTTTTTAAATATTTATTTTTTAACTGTCTAGTTGTAACATTAGTCGCCAAGGGAAGGTGATGAAATACCTATGTTTTTGATTTTATAGTGAGTTAAAAAGGCACATTTCTACCTTCTATTCTTTTTAAAATTCACGTCTATGAAATTAGTTCCTGGAATTGTTTACGAGTGTATTCTCATGTCAACATACAGGGATTTAGACATTTAACTCTCTGTGCCTTGATGAGAATATCACACCATTTTGAGTATAGATACCTTTGCCTTCATTTAAAAGCCATTATTTTATAAGACTTAGTACTGACATGGAACATAAATAGTGCTCAGAGTTCCTTTTGAAGTTTCTTGGGAGCTTACTTTGTGTGTTTGTTGCAGATGCCTCAAAACTTAAAAAAAAAATCTTATCAATAGTATTTCCAGATATTCCAGAAACTGTTGAGTGCTCATTACTTTCGGGTCTGCAGAGCCATCACTTTCATGGACATGAAAGAAAGCGGAAGGAACTCACTGTGGACTGTGTTATGAGCTTTGTCTGTCTAACGTCTACGGACACAGTTGTTGGTGTCTGTGTGAGTGCCCCATCATCTTCAGGAATTCCTGGAAAATACCGGAAGCTCCCATCCTGGTTTCCCTTGTGGTCCACGGGACCTTGTCTTCAGTGTTAACTGTTTAAGCAGGCTAGGTCTCTCAGTCCAGGAAGCTGTTGCCTTATTAATGCTTATCTTAAAATTTCCTCTACTGGGGCGGTGTGGGCCAAATTAAAACAAAATAACCAAACACCCCTGCAAAAACACAAACAGGATTTTTCATGGAGAAGCCTCTTATTTGGCTGACAATAGTCCATTACCTGAAGAAGAGTTAACTACAGTTCTTGCTTTAACTCTGGTAGTCCTATCTCTGCCACTTAGATATATTTTGTTTTGGCTTATGATGAGGCTAAATGGCAGA
Source organism: Anoura caudifer (assembly GCA_004027475.1). Lineage (NCBI taxonomy): Eukaryota > Metazoa > Chordata > Mammalia > Chiroptera > Phyllostomidae > Anoura > Anoura caudifer. Next base: position 79,698 of record PVKU01003373.1, on the reverse strand, counting down.
GATTTTTTTTTTTAAAACATTCCCTACTTCCATTTCCTATATTTTTCTATATTTGGATTTTCTAAAGTACAGTGGTGGTTGATTTTGAGTTCCTTTGAAAATCAAAGCTAGTATAAACATTATCCTGCTTAATAGACATTTAGAGGTAGACTTAAGCACTCAACTCATGTTTGGTATTTTAAAGTAAAAGCAGGTGTGACTTGGAGGACCAAAGAAATTGTTAGTATAAATTTATCTTTCTGAGACAAATTGTATTCCTTTTTAAAATGATTCTTTAACATTCCCTAGAAGTGTTCTCATAAAAGTATAATGTATTCACAGGCTGTTGTTTTACTGGTAAATGCAAAGTAACTACCTTGTCTGTTTTACTCTAGTCTGTAGTACTTCAAAATGACCTTTTCATATCCATGAACTTGAGTCCGTTTTGGGGACTTTTAACATTGTGCGATTAAATTGTCTAAATTTTATGTATGTGTGTATGTTCCTAAAGTTAATTCTATTTAAATTATTAAAGTGTTATAACTTTTTTCTTGTGAAAGTTCTTTTGTTTGAACCACTAGTATAGATACAACAATTAATTTGATTGTTTTCATTGTATTCTGTTGTAGCAAAGCTGCCCTCCGTGAGGGCTTCTTGCAGCCTTGATGCTATTAGAGAATAAATCCCGCCGGCAGTGCCAGATCACCCCAGGCTCTCTGTTTCCCTTCGGTATTGGGTTGGAGCGTTACTGTCCTCACCCCCCTGCAGTCTGGGATGAGAATGAGGACTCGGAGTGGCCCCTTGTGTCTCTTGCCCTACGCTTGAGTTCAAGTAACTGCAGCCTCCTGAGGACTGGCGCTGCTTTCTGTGTGGGCGAGGCTGGGGAGGGAAGGGCCAGGGCATGGAGCCAGGCAGTGCAGGAAATGGAAGAAAGTTTTCCTTTTCTAGAAAAGAGCCCATCCTGAGCAAAACTTCCAAGTAGGTAAAAAGGTTTTGCTACCTCTTTTCTGTCTCTGCCTGGTGACTTCATCCTACCCTCTTTCCTGGTGGTCTCCTCCCTGTTCCCTGCTCCACCCAGGCAGAGGCCCTGCCCTCACTGGCTGTCAGCATGCCTGGGTGCTGGTGACTGGGGTGGCCTGCTGCTCCTTGCAGGACCCCATAGACTGTTGGGTAGCTGTTCTCATCACGCAAAGTGGGAATGCTTAACTGAAATAAAACATCCCTAAAGCCACAACTCACAGATGTCAGTAAAACAATGAGCTTTCATCAAAGCCCAAGTTGCTGCTCCTAAATTTTTTCACTAAAGATTGATTGGCTGAGTTCCTTGTTTTGTCACTTGGTGGAAGAGCAGATGCAGACACCAAAAGTTTCAGAGAAGGCTGGCGGTGTGTCATCAGGAATGATGGGCCAGAACCCTCCTGTTGAAGGTGAGGAGGAAGGAGTTTTAATAGATGAAGTCAAGGCCAAGTAAATTCCTCACAGCCCCAACCCTCCCAGAGGTTCTTGCTTTATGTTTTAGTCTTCTTTTTAATGTTTTTTTTTTTTTTTTAAAGATTTTATTTATTTATTTTCAAAGAGAGGGGAAGGCAGGGAGAAAGTGAGGGAGAGAAACATCAATGTGTGGTTGCCTCTCGTGCACCCCCTACTGGGGACTTGGCCCAAAACCCAGGCATGTGCCCAGACAGGGTATCAAACCAGTGACCCTGTGGTTCGCAGGCCAGCACTCAATCCATTGAGTCACACCAGCCAGGGCTATGTTTTAGTCTTTATTATGGAAGAAATGAAACATACAATAGTAGACCACACATGAGTATGAACCCCCATGTACCTATCACCCATGCACAATGAGTCTCAATTCCTCCTGGCCATCTCGAGTCCTCTGTACCTCCCATCTCCACTGGGTTATTTGAAGGCAAATCTCAACATCATTTTTTAAAATTTAAATTTATTTCTTATTTAAATTATTTTCCAATTACAGTTGGCATAAAACATTAATAGCATCAGGTGTACAACATAATGATCAGATGTTTATATTCCTTACAGAGTAGTTACCCAATAAGCCAGACATCATCTCATCTATAAGCATTTCAGAGTTTCTAAACAAAGAGGAATCATGTAAAAGAATGCCACTCATTATACCCCCCAAAATCAATGCTTTTATATGAAACATCCAGTCACCATTCACTTTTTCCCTATTGTCTCGTAGTTTTCTTTTTTATAGTTTATTTGAATCAGGGTACAAATGAGGTCCATACATTACAATTGGTATATCTGCTTTTTATTGTGGTAAAAAGCACATAACATAAAAATTACCATCTTAGCCATTTTAGGTGTACAGTACGGTAGTAACTCCACGCACATCGTTGTGCAGCGGGTCTCTGAAACTTGCAAAGCTGATACCCTGTGCCCATCGAACAGCTCCCCACTGCCCCCTACTCGCAACCCCTGATGACCACTGTTCTGCTTTGTTTCCAAGTGTGACTACTTTAGATACCTCATATGTAGAATCATGCAGTATTCACCTTTTTGTGACTGGCTTTTTTCATTTAGCATAAGTAGCCTCACGATTCATTCATTTTGTAGCATGTAAGAGGGTTTTCTTCTGTTTAAAGGCTGAATAATGTTTTAGGGTTTGTATAGACCACACTTTATCCATTCATCTGCTGATGGACATTTAGATTGCTGCTACCTCTTGGCTTTTGTGAATAACAATGTAATGAACACGAGTGTGCAAGTATCTCCTCAAGACCCTGTTTTCAATTCTTTTGGATATATGTACAAAAGTGAAATTGCTGACTTTTATGGTAATTCTTTTCAAAAAATTTTTCGAGGAATTCTATACTGTTTTCTATTGCAGCTGTACTGTTTTACAACTGTGCACAAGGGTCCCAAGTTCTCCGTTTTTGCCAAAACCTAGTTGACATTTTTTTTGATAGTGGCCATTCTGATGGTTATGAAGTAACACCTCATTGTGGTTCTGATTTGCATTTCTCTAATGATTAGTGATGTTGAGCATCTTTTCATATGCATTTTGAACATTTATGTATTTTCTATGGAGAAATGTCTAGTCAAGTCCTCTGCCCATTTTTAAAAAGGATTTTGTTTATTTATTTTTAGAGAGGGGGGAAGGGAGGAAAAAAGAGAGACAGAAACATTGATGTGCAATAGAAACATCGATCGGGCTGCCTCCCACACCCCCCAAATGAGAACCTGGTCCACATCCCAGGCATGTGCCCTCACTGGAATCTAACCAGCAACCCTTTGGTTTGCAGGATGAAGCTTAACCCACTGAGCCACACCAGTTAGGGCTCATTTTCCAGTCAGGTTATTTGTTTTTGTTGTTGTTGAGTTGTCGGAATTTTTTATATATTACCCCCTTGTCAGGTAAATGGTTTGTAAATATTTTCTCCAATTTTGTAGGTTGCCTTTCACTCTACTCTTTGCTGCATAGAAGTTTTTAAGTTTGATGTTATCCCATTTGTCAGTTTTTGCTTTTGTTGCCTGTGTTTTTGCTGTCATAGCCAGGAAATCACTGCCTATTCCAGTATTATAAAGCTTTCCTCTATATTGTCTCCTAGGAGTTATACTGTCTTAGTTTTTACATATAGGCCTTTAATCCACATTGAGTTAATTTTTGTATGTCTTGTAAGGTAAGGGTCCAGCAGCTGCTGCTGCTGCTGCTGCTTCTTCTTCTTCTTCTTCTTCTTCTTCTTCAGCATTCTTCTTCAGGTTTTCCAGCACCATTTGTTGAGGGAACTTTTCTTTCCCCATTGTGTCACCTTGGCACTTTGTCAACAATCATTTAATCAGACGTGTGAGAATTTGTTTCCCTGCGGTCTGTTGTGCTCCATTGGTAAATATATCTATTTTTAGCCAGTACTGCACTGTTTTGACTATTGTGGCTTTGTAATACATTTTGAAATCAGGAAGTGTGAGGTCACCAGCTTCATTTTTCTTTCTCAAGATTATTTTGGCTATTCAAGTTCCTTTGAAATTGTATACAAATTTTAGAATTTTTTTGTTTCTGCAAACAATGCCATTGGGATTTTGATGGGGATTGCATTGAATGTGCAGATTGTTTTGGGTGGTATGGACATTTTAACAATATTAAGTCTTCCAATTCATGAATGTGGGCCATCTTTAAATTTACTGTATCTTTAAATTTCTTTTATCGATGTTTTGTAGTTTTCAGGGTAAAAGTCTCTTTAACCCCACCCCCTTGTTAAGCTTATTCCTAGTTATTATATTATTTAAAAAAACAGACTATTTTTTTAGAGAAGTTTTGAGTTCACGGGAAAATTGAGTGGCAGTTACGGAGATTTCTCACATGCCCCTGACCCCACGCATGCACAGCTCCCCTTGCTGTCCGCGTCCCTCACCAGAGTGGAACGTTGGTTACAATTGATTGTCTTCTGTTGACACGTCGTTATCACCCAAAGTCCATAGTTTACGTTAGGGTTCACGCTTCGTGTTGTACATTTTGTGGATTTGGATTATTGTATAACAACATGTATCTACCGTTACAGTGTCATGGGGAGAAGTTCCCTTCCCCCAAAGTCCTCTGTCTATTCATCACCTATTTTATTTTTTTTCTACACTATTGCAAATGGAGTTGTTTTTTAATTTCTTCTTTGAGTTGTTCATTGGTTGATATGAGTTTTAAGTCCTTTAAAGCTATGGAATCACCTCTTGCTCTCTCTTACCTTTTCCTTATAATTATTTGGTCATTTGTTCTGAAGAAGCCCTATGTTTACCCCAAGAAATGCCAACTGCCTGAATGTCTGAATGAAGTGAAGAAACAGCTTGCAGAGGAGAAAAAGGTTGTTCTCTGTTGCAACCCTTCTCCATGTCCTTAAATCCCTTCCCCCGAGGAGGCGGCCTAGGTTGGCGGGTACTGGTCAGCCTTTGACTTGAACACAGCTCTTCTTTGTCTGTAACTCAGAGTCACACTCACCCTCCCAGGTGTGCAACAGTTCATTCCTTTTTTTTTTTTTTGCCTTGGGGGGCTGTTGCTCTGTCCTTTCTGAACAGTCTGCCACATGACTCCCTTGGCTACAGTGTGCTGTGCTCCTTGACTGCCAAGATTTTCGTTAAGGTGGAAGGGTTATTAGAGGGCTGGGAATAGTGACTCACCCAAGACATGGCATCACCTTGGGGGCCTCTTCCTGGGGCATTCCAAAGTTTCAGCTAAATAGTAAAAGTGCCTGGGTATCTGACCTCTTCCGTTCCATTTCCATGGCCTTCTGTGTAAGAACACCAGGCCTCTGGCTGCCCTGGGGTGGCAAGGGAAGTGACATGACACACTCAGTCTTATATTGAAGCAGCTTCTTTCTCCTCTCCCTAATGGTGCAATTACGATGTGCTTACAAGTCCTGTTGGGGAGAACTCCTAGGGGAGAACATGCATGACACAGCTCTACCACGCCCATCCACATTTCCGTTTATTTCTACATTCTCCTGTTTGGTTTGAGCAATGTGTCCACAGCTCTGACCTTTAACTTCTGGAACCGACTGTGCTGCCCAGAGAGACGTGGGCTGACTGCTGGTCAGCGTGGAGAAGGCTGCATTGACGGAGGTCTGTGATGAAATGCCTGCATGGAAACATCCTCTGCGGCTGTCGCACTTACGCGTTGTTGATTTTCTCCTGATTTTTGGATAAGTTTCTTCTCCTCCCTCCTTTTCCTGGATCTTTTCATGTTTGAAAATGTGTTGAATGAGTACCTTAAACCGAGGACAACTAATCCCAGCGCAAAATTTCTCGCTTCTCATTTCTGTTTTTTTTTTTTTTTTCCTGAAAGGTAATTTGCCCATGAGGAAGGAACATGTGAAGTGAAGTCTGGCCTTCTCTTGCTTAGCAGTTGTCAAAGTCAGCTCACAATGAAGGGGTGGGAGGAGAATGCCTTCTTATGTCAGTGCTTAAATATTTTGCTAACAGAATTTCCATATACATTTAATATTTAAAAAATAGCTACAAAAAAGTGGCATATGCACTTGAAGCACAGATAGGTCAACAATGATTTCTCACAGCCTTTTTAACTAGAACACTATAAAAAAGATTCAAATCAAGGTGAAACCTCGAGTCCTGAAAACTGATAATTCATGTTTCTTGCATTTTAGTTTTTGGGGGGAAGAAAGAGAAATCTTCCAGATTTAAAATTGCATGTGTGTGTTTGTACTCAAAGTTAAATCTGGAAAAGTTGTTATAAGGTACGACATTTTTTAATGGGGTATATTAAACTCTTAGTGGTACTTTCCACGAGTATTCTTTTCTCAACAGCTTTCTTAAGGAAAGAACATTTCCATTTACCAGTGAGCAAGTAGGGGCTTGGGGAGGATTAAGTGACTTGCATCACCGCCCCTGGATTAGAGAGCTGAGCATTGCTGCTTTGACTCTCCATCTGCTGGTCTTCCTGTTAACCAATGGGCTCAGGCCGTTAGACGTCTCTAGTTCGCTATTGCAGCTGGTTAATCTTTTCCAGCACCTCCCCACCGCCTGCTACTCACCAGCTCTTTTGAATTGGAATCAGATTTTTGAAGAAGTATTTGATCAGCTTTGCCCTTTGAACTTGAAAGTGCTACTGGGAGTAACTTTAAGATAGCAGCGTAAATTGGCCAACTGTAGTTCCATCTGGTCACACGGGCTTAAAGGCTCGCTTTTAAAAAAAAAGTTATTTTTAAACTGGTAATACAGGTACTTAGCACAAAATCCAAAGAGCACCCAAGGATATGAAGGAAAAGCTAACTTCCACCTCCACCCTCGGGTGGCCAGGCAACCGCTATTATCAGGGATGTTTTCCTGATTTCTGCTTCTGATATTTCATTGTTGGTGTTATTATCAGGGATACTTTATAAAATGTTTTACTGTAATTGCAAAATGAAAATCCTTCTCTCTCCCATCCTGGCTGACTGTATTTACTTCTTAATGGTAGAATGTGTAGCTCTGAAGGGGTGAGTGGTTTCTCTAACTATCTGAATGTAAGATCCACCATGATTATGTCTGATGTTATTTCTAAGTCAATGTTAGATACTTTCTCAGAAATTTTTACCTAATTGCTGAAAATGGGTCCACTTTACCGAACTTTGACTACCTCAGCGAAGGGAAGGTGCTTTGGACGAGCTGAGCGTCTAAAGCAGAGGCTCTTTTAAAGTCTGGTTTTCTTTCACTTTTCACCTTTTTTGAACAAGTAACACATTCATTCACATAAAATATGAAAAGCATGAAAGGGCATACAGTGAAAAGTTCCCTCTGTCCCCAGCCACCCAGTTCTCCTCCCCAAGTCATTGTTTTTACCATCTTCTTACATGTACTCCCAAAAATACTGATGGCACATACAAGAAAATTCATATACACACAAAATTATTTCTATATTATAAGTAATTACATCTGTTTGCTTGTTTAAATCAGGGATTGTTGACCATGTACGCCCTTCAGAGCCACCTGGGAAACTTTTAGACACCGCATGTGCCTACACCCTAGGAAGACCTATTCAGTATTTGAAATTGTCCTTGGTTATTCCCGTGGGCTCCCCCAGTTGAAAGGCACTAGCTTTGATACAATCATCAGACCTGTGAAGCCCATGAGGAAGCCACTGGGCTCAAGCCCAGGTGATTCACCGGGCGAACAGCTGCATGGATCACCCTGGGAGCAGTCGGTCCCTCCACCCACTGTTAGGGTGTCTGCTACTGCTCAGCTGATAAATCTAAAGGTAAATTGCCTCTTAGAGGGGACTGTCTCCAGATTAATGTAATCAGTGGTGCAATTACCTGTGTATAAATAACTTAGCTCTCTGGTCTGATTTTTCTAAGCATATTCTTCTTTTCCTCCCTGATTTTTTAAAAAAGACTTTATTTATTTATTTATTTTTAGATAGAAGGGAGGGGAGGGAGAAAGAGAGGGAGAGAAACATCAATGTGTGGTTGCCTCTCATGTGTCCCTACTGGGGACCTGGCCTGCAACCCAGGCATGTGCCCTGACTGGGAATCGAACTGGCAACCCTTTGCTTCACAGGCCTGCACTCAATCCACTGAACTATACCATCCAGGGCCCTCCCTGATTTTTATAGTTGTTCTTTAAAGAAAACAAAAAATTCAGTAAGCCAAAAGAAGAAAAAAGACTAGATACCCAGAATTCCATAGCCCAGGGATAACTACTGTTAACCTTTGTTTTACTCCAGTTTTTGAATTGTGCATGTTATTTGCACAATTTAAAAAGTAAGTAAAATAAAACAAATACACTGCAGAAGTGTATTCAAAGGAAATTTGTAGTTGTATTTAGAGCAAGTCCATCTAGACATTATATCATTTTACCTGTATTTACTTGAGTGTGTGGCAGTAATGGATAAAGGGTAAGGATGGACTTACACACTTACACACACATTCACATCCACTGTTACACCAGACAAAAAGCTACAACAATTACTTAATATCATGCCCATTCTCATTGACCTTCTCTCAGATGGTCTCAAGTTTCTCTTTGGAGTTCATCACTAGCACTTGGATATATGCTCCGCAGTCTTTGCTCCCTTCTTCTTCCCCTGCAGCTGCCTGGAACACTTTGGAAACTGCAGTGCACACAGCCATTCCCTCTCTCATCTTGGTATCTTTGCAGCTAGATCTTGTAGCTCTGTTTAAATGGTTGCGTGACATTTCATGTAGAAATGTCACACTGTATTGATCATTTTCATAAAGATAGACTTTTTGGTTGTTTCTAGTTTTTATTATTATAACTAATGCTACAGTAAACATCTTGGCTTCCCAAGGATGGGGTTCTAGACATGGATTTACTGGGACAAAAGAGCCACCCTCTCTCCCTGCTTCCCCTCCCCTAGGGAACAAAAATGGGCGGGCTCAGGGGAGCTCTCCACCCTGCCCCACCCCGCAATGTGCCCATACCCTCTCACATGTGCCTGTCTTACAGCTGAACATTTGATAGCATACACACTAATTTCTTCTTAGGGGTACCTTTCCAACTCATTCATCTTGGCATGCGCACATTTAAAAAAGTTTTTAAAACAGAAAATTCCATTGAGACAATTGTAGGTTCACATGCAGTTGTAAGAAGCACTACACAGAGATCTCTTGTATACTTTGCTGGGTTTTCCCCAATGCTACATTTAGCAAAACTATTACGTAATATCACAACCAGGATGTCAACATTGATGCAATTCACTAATCTCATTCAGATTCCCCCAGTTTTACTTGTACTTGTGTGTTGTGTGTGTGTGTGTGTGCTGTTTTATACAACTTTATTACCTGTGAGGGTTGGTGTATCCACCATCACTGTCAAAATATTGAACAATTTCAATACCACAAGGACCCGCTGTATTGCCTTACCATAATCACACACCCCGCTTTTCACATTTTAAAAAGACTCTTGATATTTCAGTTTCCTTCCTGGTAAGGTATTACCTGAATTAAGTATCATTCTAAAAATGTATATTTCTAGGTAGATGACATTTTTGCTGTTTATCCCTATGTTAAAGTCTTTTTATACATTTATCATCAGATAGGGTCTCAAAGAGTACTGAAAAGGGGCAGATGTTTCTTTTGTTTCTCTGGTTGTCCAATACTTCAAAACATCATTTTCAGCAAAGATCAAATCACTGAAGCTACCAAATGCAATAAGCATAGAGACTTTTGTCTTTAACAGAGCAGGTACTAACTTCATGGAAACACCACTCACGGGTTTGAGACAATAGTATTTTGTCTAATGGGATTTTCTGGATAAGAGCAGACTGGAAGATTTTTGCTAAAATGATTTCTAAAAGGAATTTGATCTAAAGGGATATGTACCTTTTCTAAGCCTAGCTTAATGAAAAATTATTTTATTCATTGGAGGAAATCATGGGGAGGAAATCTTGGTCTCTCTCTGCCTCTCTGAGACATGAGCGTATTCTTTCTGCTTGTCACCAGTCAGGGTGACCCCAGTCAGTGTGGCGTGTCGGCTCCTGTCATTGGGTGGGGATTCTTACTGGTCTACAGCGAATCCATGGGGATCTTCCTTTCCTTAGGAGTTATCATTTCTGCTAAAGCCAGAGCATTGCTGAACTTGAAATTTAGGAGATTATAAAATAACAATGACGGGGAACTTGGAATAGAGGGGATGTACACAAGGGCGTGGGGGGAGAGGGATAGATGGCAGATAGAATTAGACGGGACTATCCTCACACACGTAGAGCATGGTGGGGAGGTTATTGGGCCAGAAATGCAGTTTATGATAAATCCTCCCCTCATTAGCCTGGTAAAATTAATATGTACAATGCATAGAAAGTGCAATTTAACTTAGCCATGTAGCCATGCACATTTTAGATCTACAAGTCATTTGTGGAATATAAGCAAAGAAGATCAGATTCTGAAAGACCTTATATACATACATTTATATGCATATTTGCCATTTAAAACATTGATAAATGCATATCTTCTTTGCTCAACAATTCTATTTTTGGTCGTTTATCCTTTACATGTGTTTGCAAATGCATGAAAGTGACATTTGTGTATACCTAGGTTATCCATTGCAGCATTGTCTTATAAGAAAGCTCTTGTTTATACGTCAGCTCTAAATCCAAAGTATGTAAATTGACCACAGGTGATTTAGGTTGTGATTTTTAGAGCTCTGCCACCCAGAGTTATCAGGTTCTGATCCACTGTCTGTGTTTGTCTCTTGGGCTCACAGTGAACAAAGTGCTCAGGTTGGGCAGGACACTTGGTTCTCGTGCAGAATGCTTTGAAGCCTTAGCATCTCATTCTAGGAGGGGCAGGTGGACTGTGGGTCATGGGATCCCTGATTCTCTTAAACATTGGAGACTGGAGTGGGCAGGTGGGAAGTTTGGGGGAATTTGTTAGTTGATAAAGTCTTCTGTGAGCAGACGGAATGAGGGATGCAGAACCGTCTTCCTCACCCCTTTGCTCTCACTCTTTTCCCCCAGAATTGGAAACCAAAGGCCCAGACTCTACCTTATGTCAAAGCCACACGAGAGGCACCTTGGAAGGGAAGTTCAGACCTGAATTCCTGTAATTCTGAACAGACCGTTTATTTCTAAAGCAGCATCCACGTTTCATAACTTGTTTCGTAGATGTGTGCTTGCTCTGGTAAGTGGCGTGTGCTGAGTTTAGGGGGGGTCATTACTGAAGGCCCAGAACTTCTGATAGCATTGGGACACAGAGTTCCCCTTCTTAGCTTTTAATACATGGGACATGACAAAATGAAGTGTGAGGTAGAAACAGAGCCGCGGAACACGACTTGTCTCTGACAAATATTTACATACTCATCACGTCAGCATTGATTCCTGAGTTGGCTAGAAATTGTGAGATGACCTCTGTTTTGGGACAGATTAGGTAACAGCTCAATTGGTGCATCAAGAAAGAGCAACGAAGCACAGTTTTTAGTGAGTAACCACAGGACAAATAGCTAAGCGACTTTTACGGTGTTGTTTCCTTAGGTGGGGAGATGGAGGAGGACTTTGTTTTAAATTATAAGCTTTCTGTCACTATTTGACTTTTAAAAAATTGTGCTTGTACTTTGTTAAAAGTTAAAAATATATCTACAGTTTTATTTGCAAATACGGGGCCAGGAAAATAGGGCAAGTGCAGGGTAACAATACCCTATCAAAAATAGGGTAATGATGATTTGAAATATCCTTGAATGTCACGAGTAAAGTAATGTTTGGGGGAGACAAAAGGATAAAAATGAAGTACGTGAATTCTTGGATGAAATAAAAGAATCATTGCTCTTATCTAAGCTTATTTGGCCTGAAGTTTTTGCATTTTATTCTCTGTAATTCATAGGCCTTCCAGATCATGGATTTGGTAAACTTTTCCTGCAAAAGGCCAACAGCAAACATTTCAGGTTTGGTTGCTCACACAGCTGTTGTTGAAACTGCAGTTGACCTTGAACTACCTGAGGGTTAGGAGTGCCAACCCTGGAAAGCTGAAAATTTGTGTATAACTCTTCACTCCTTCAAGAATTAACTACAGTTGTCCCTCAGCATCGATGGGGAATTGGACACCAAATCCGCGGGTGCTTGAGTCCCCTATGTAGAGTGGCCTTGATCAGACACACAGACAGCCCTCCACACCCCTGGACTCCCAGGCGCACAGTGAAAATGCTGGTTTTCAATGCGCAGTTGGTCGAATCTACGAATGTTAAACCCAGGGGTACAAAGGGTCAGCTGTATTTTTTAAAAATTCATGTACAAATGGTCCCACTCAGTCTAAACCCATGTGTTCAAGGGTCAGCTGCCCTCAGCTCTGCCACCGTGGAGTGAGTGTCACCACAGACAGTGTGTGAACGTACAAGTGTGGCTGTGACCCAGTGCTGTGCAAGTATTCAAGGACACTGAAGTTTGCATCTCATAACTTTTATGTGTCACGAAATACATTTTTTAAATTTTTTCAATCATTAAAAAATGTGGAGTCCATTCTTAGCTCATGAGATCTAGATCTAAACACCTGTGGGGTCCTCTGCCCTGTGTACTAAGGAGCTGTGGCCACGGGGCTGCAAAGAGGCATTTACGTGGAGTGGGGAAGCATCGGTCCCCAGGATCCACCACTATGGAAGTGACCTGGAGGGTTTTAAAGTCATCATGGGCTCTAAAGAGTTAACCTCTGTAGAAACTACCCCCATTCTCATTTATTTTTACTGTTTAATTATAGAAACATCCTTATGAGTGAAGCTGTATTTCATTAGCAGATAATGAGGTCACACATATAGAGACTTGAGTTCTATTTGCTCCAGCAGAGCTGGATTGGGGCACCTTAGTTCCAGCAGCTTCTGAGGGGCTGGCTGTAAAGGGGGATTCAAGGATGTCAGGCCCTATCTCCACTCACGAGTGATCAGGTGAGTCTTGAGAGTGAGGTCCTGCCTGCCATGAGAAAACTGCCATTGTCGCCAGTAGGTGGCACAGATCTTTTAATGGCTGAGTTGGCCTTTTCTGCCTGCTCTTCACAGCCTCACCCCCCATACTCACCCTAGTGCCCCTCTGGTTCCTACTAAGCCCACATCACTGTCATCTCCTTTCAGCCACCATCATGATCATCTACCGGGACCTCATCAACTATGAGATGCTCTCCAACATCTATAAGATCCAGGGGGATGCCTGGCTGGTGTGGCTCAGTGGACTGAGTGCCAGCTGTGAACCCAAGGGTCGCTGGTTTGATTCCCAGTCAGGGCACATGCCTGGGTTGAAGGTCAGGTCCCCGGTAGGGCGCATGTGAGAGGCAACCACATACTGATGTTTCCCTTCCTCTTTTTTCCTTCCCTTCCCCTCTTCCTAAAAATAAATAAATAAAACCTTTTAAAAAAATGATCTGGGAGGTCGCAGATGGGCTGTGCTTGGAGGTGGAGGGGAAGATGGTCAGTAGAACTGAGGCCCTGAGGGTGAAAGGTCCCAGAAAGCACAGTAATCACTGGTGTTGATATTGTTGTAGACCACCATTTGCAGCAAACCAGCTTCACAAAAGCAGCCTACAAGAAGTACATCAAAGATTACTTGAAATCAATCAAAGGGAAACTTGATGAATAGAGACCAGAAAGAGTAAAGCCTTTTATGACAGGGGATGCAGAACAAATCTAACATACCCTCACTAATTTCAAAAGCCACAAGTTCTTTATGGGAGAAAACATGAATCCAGATGGTGTGGTTGCTCTGCTGGACAACCATGAGGATGGTGTGACCCCCATATATGATTCCTTCTAAGGATGGTTTAGAAATGGAAAAAGGTTAACAAATTTGGCAATTTGGATCTATCACCTGTCTTATAACTGGCTGCTGCTTTTCATCCATGCACCAGGACTAGGACCATGGGGCTGATGTTATCTAGAGCTCTTCATTTTATTTTGACCTTGATTTCTTCGAAACGGAGTGTAGGGGAAATGGAGCCAGTCAGGCTCCCTCACCAGCCTGTAAGCAGTATTCCCCTAGCCTTGAGAATGGGCCCACATGAGCAGACTCACGCTTTCTTATATAATATCTTGGCATCCTGCCGGCTCTGTATGTATTTAGTGTTTAAGGGAGTTGGGACTTCCCGCTGGTGCAACACGCAGCCTGTGCTGTGTGTGGATCTCCCCACCCCAGAATAAAGTCATGTCAGACATTCCCATGGCTCTGCCAATGTTCTTCAGTCTGCGTGAATCCTGAGTGAACCTGTCAGGCCTAGAAAGGCCGCGAGACGATTGGCGTAGTTGGCAGGATTCATTGCAGTACAGTATGAATGTGGAGCAGCCAGCAGCAGGACCCCCAGAGGGAGGCTTGGTGGGGTGGCCAGGCTCCTGGAGGCTTGGCCTCCCCTCCCAGGACTGGTCCAATGTTAGTGGTGCACCTGACACAGCAGGCCCTATGGTTGGTCGGGGAGATTCTCGAGAAGCCGAGCACCCGGACGGCTGTTGGAGGGTGGTGGTGCGGGGGAGGACTGGGTGTTTCAATCACAGCTTAGCAAGCTGGATGGAAACTGCACTTCCACGTGGGTGCAGCTAGGAGCTCCATGAGGGAGCAGAGGCCTGGGCCCATGTCATGGAGGAAGACCTCCGAACAGCAGAGGCACAACTGCCCCCTCCCCAATCATAGTGAACGATTTTTGGAGGAAGAGGAGGGAAATCACTGCTTCTGCTCCCCAATTCCCTACCCCGGCCTCCACATACTTGAAACAAAGTTGCCAAGAGCGATTGGGCTGGAGGACTGCATCCTGGGTGCTCTGGCATGGCTGGCATTGGCGCCCAGAAAACTCCGGTCTAAGCGCGCTGATCAGAGCAGATGGCGGTGGCAGAGCAGGTGGTGGCAGCGGGAGCCACAGAGGTGGCGGCGTTTGGGCACCAGAGGAGACGCTGCAGCAGCAGTCGGGAAGGATGGTGTCTTAAGCCCCTTCTGTCTCTCAGTTAAAGAGCGACCCCCTGTGGTTGCGAGCTGAACAATGTTTCCTGCGGCACCCAAAGAAGAAGGTGGTGAAGAATAAACCCCGGGGTGTGCCCTGAGAGGCCTGTCCTGTGTGTCTAGAGGACCGTGTGGCTGTGCCAACCTCCTGAGAAGAAGGAGGAAATGTTCTTTGAAAATTTGAATAGGGGGAGGGCCAAAGAACCTGTCTACAGGAGATGGGCAAGGACCAGAAAAGGTGAAGGCCCTGCGGCTTGCCCTAAGTTTTGGGTGTTTGCCCTTCTCCCCGCACCCCCTCCGTGAATATACTGTTTAGGTGTTTACCATTCTTTGGTGTCCTAAGCCCCTTGTGGGGGCCTGTTGAGGCTCTTTGCCGCGGTATGCTGAGCATCTCCCCGTTCAGGTGTCTGTCCCCAGGAAGGGCGACGGCAGTTAAACAGACACAATCTGGCTTAATACTGGAGTAGGTCAGAGTAACCAGGGGGCAGAACTCCGAGCTGTATGGCTCGCGGCTGCAAATGAAGCCCCGCCCCTGACTATTTGCACAGATAGCTGGGCGGTGTACAGGGGACTAACACTGTGGATCTCTCTACATGGCATGCAAATACATGGATGGTTATGCATAGGCCACTATGGGGGCAGGCCTTGTGGCAAGACCTATGGGAATTAGGCCACTAAAACCAAATCACTGTATTATCATGTGCCTGGGCATGCACCTCTTGCTTCCCCTGGGAATGATGAGGCTGACACTCTAGCCAAGGTGTGATGGCTGGAAACGGTGCCTGCTGGCCCGTTTCCAGAAGTTGCCCAGTGGCTACACAATCGCCTCTTTCATGCTGGACAGACCATGTGGTCTACTATAAAAATTTAGGGTTCCCTATCACCTTAGTAGAGGTACAAGAAGCTTGTGAGACCTGTGTTGTCTACTTTTGAGAGCATCCCTGGAGGCCTGTGGGAATTCAAGCTCTTCTCGAAAACTGCCTCTTTCCCTCCTCTCACCCATTCTGCCGGAAGAAAGGACCCTCCTTGTTTGGGAGGGGAGGCAGCAGGGAAGTCGCCTGGCAATTGCAGGCTTGGTTTTGGCAGACTGGCAGAGGAGGCCGGGCTGTGGACACTGCCGCGATAATATCCTGTCGCACCCTCGGAAAGGTAGCTGGGGTGAGAGGGTAGCAATGATGGGTGGGAAATATGCCTAAAGTGAGACCTTTACAACAAGCATTCGAGGAAATATGTTGGCTTGAGAGTTCTGAGAAATGATGAAAAGCTGTTGAGCAAGTGAGAGTCTGGAGGACGGAGGAGGTAATCAGATGGAGATGCCACGTGCTGGGCTCCTCAGCAAACGACAAATGGTGTGTGCATCTCCCACCCATGACTTAGACGTGGGTAAACCCTCCTAGTTCCTTTTCTATCAACCTTAGAGTCAAAGCTGCTGGATGAAGCTTCTTCCTTCCATGCAGGTGTATGTCTGGTTGGCTTCTTGCTTGTGCTTCCTTAGTTTCAGCTTTGGGGAGGGTCATCCTGGCCTCCTGGCTTACCTTTTTGTTGAGCTGGGATGTTTAGTGGCCAAGGAAGGACAAATGTTGAAGACATCACCTGTGGTGAATTTGGACGGGCTCTGCCCCCGAGGGAGGTGCGTCTGGGTCCTGCGCAGGGCTGACTGACCGTGGGCTGGGATCGCGGAAGTCCACCACAGCTCTGTCTCGACTTTCCAGAGGATCTGAATGGAGTTGGAATCATTCAGCCTATATTTCTCTCATCCTGTCTATGTGAAAGAGATATTAAGGATTAGATCATATCTACCTTCCTCGGATATATGTGCTTTCAAGTAGATACAGAAATAAAAATAAGGCTAACAAATTCTGTACGCAAATGAGTAAAAGCACTTTTATCCAGTCTGGTAATTAAGGATTAAAATGTTCTCTTCTCACACAAAACCTGCCATGTCTCATCAAGAGTAATTATAAAATTCATCTCTGTTATGACTAAGCTGTTGCTCCTTTCATCCAGGACAAGATGCTCACAAATCACAGTTCCTATTCCACACAACAGGTGGGAGAGAGCAATGACTGTCTCTTTGTGGTTTTCAGCAGGTAATCCATGGAGCTGTGGAGGAGGTGAGAATAGCCAGCGTGGAGGCCTCCCATCCCCTCCCACGTGCACGCAGAATGAAGACGAGGCCGAGGCATGTGCAGCGATCTGAGATTGGAGCTATCATAAGGGTCCATTGTGTGGACCATTCATGTCTTCATTCATTCAACAAATATTTAATGAATGTCTGCTACATACCAGGAATTGTTCTGGACACCTGGGATAGAGCTGGGAAGAGGACAAATTTCCTGCCTCTATGGCGGGAACACTCTAATGGGAAGAGAGGGAACACAAACAAATAAATGGCATGTTGTAGTGATAAGTGATAAGGGCAAGGGCAGGGAGGTGATGGGGAGACTGCTAATTTGGCTAAGTGGTTCAGGAAGATCTTTCTAACTAGGTGGCAATTGAACAAGGCAAAGAGAGGGGTGAGAGCCAAGAGGTTACCTGTGGGGGGAGACTCCAAGGGAGCATGAATGCCACCTGAGGTGGGAGTGCGTGTGGTGTGTCTGAGCAACAGCAAGGAGGACACAAGTCTGCAGTGCAGCGGTGCAGGGGAGACAGGTGGGAGGTGGGGCCCTTTGGGGCTCAGCTTTGACTAAGACGAGAGCCACTGGAGGGTGTTGAGCAGAGAAGTGTGAAGATCCGACCAGGGATGGCCTGATTGAGAATGGAGCAAGGGGGAAGCTGAGTGTAGCAGGTGGCCCACGACATGCAGGTGAGAGGGGATGGTGGCTTGGGCCAGGATGGTCACAGTGGGGGTGTGAGAAGTGGAGGGATTACAGACAAGCTGCAGGTAGAGCTGATGGGATCCGCTCACAGATGGCACGTGGGTGTGAGAGAAGGAAGGGTGACTCTAACACCGTTAGCCCGAGCACCTGGAGGAATGGAGCTCCCTCTGAGGCTCTCGGAAGGGAAGGCCGAGGGCTGGGACACGGACGGCCGCTGGAAGCAAAGATGAACAACGGGAGTGTACGTGTGGGTGAGTGTGCCTGCGTGTGGTGGGGCCCGGGCTGAATCTGGTTGGCAGATATATTTGGTTTGGTTCTCACAGTGTTTGTTAAACTGAATTAATTGCATGGCATTTTATATGAAAATCTGTATTTCCTGCTTCTTTTAGGACAGCAGCTCCGGCAACCCAGGTAACAGCGGGGCGGCCCTGGATGAGAGACAGCATTCGAGCAGGGTGTGCCCTGCTCAGCAGCTGTCACACCCCTACTCCCTATTGTCCTGTGGCAGCTGCTATTCTCCCTGTCCAGTCTCCACATTTGAAAACAGGAATAACAGTAGTGCCTCCTTCCTGAGGTTGTTAGGAAAATGAACAGAGAGAACGCATGGAAAGCAACTAGAATAGAGTTTCCAAACAATGCAAAAATTACCGTTCGCTATTATTACTGTTGTTGTTATCTGTCTGTCTGTCTGGTGTTGCAGGCCTTTGGGTTTGCAACTCTTGAAACGTGGATTTCAGAAAGCTGGAAGAAGATTCTAACGAGGGTTGAGAGGTGAGTGAAGCGTCCCTTAATAAAGGATGGCACCAAACCAGAAAGGATGAGGAAGGCGCCACAGCCTCCACACACTTAGAAAATTGTGTCCGCCTGGGTGGTATCAGCCCCATAGATCAGGGTTCATTTCTGTTCTTCCGCAGAGCTGGGCACAGTGGCCTGGGTCACCCGGTGACTCATCTAACAGCCCTGTGTGTTTGCCCAGCTTGCGGCACCACAAATTACATTTGCAGCCTCCTTATCAGGCAAGCTAGGAAATTAAACCTAAACGGCTATGGTGTTGCTAAGTAATATGGCTGCGTACACAGACACCCGAGGCTGAGACCATCACAGCCCCATTAAAGCATCATTTCCCACTGTGGCTAATAAGGTTTGAAACCTTCAAAGGAAACCCACTTTTCTTTTTTAAGGTCAGAAAATGGGGTAACTTGGTTATAACAAGGGATAGAATTTCCCTTCCTAAATGCTAGGGGAGCAGGGTGTGCGTGTGTTTGTAGGCAGGTCTGTGTCAGAAAGCTAGAGGCTCACGGCCAGCGGCAGCAGTGGGGAGGGATGATCGTGCCCTCCTGGACCCCTCTGCCTCAGGCCATGAGGGCCTGGTCAGGTCCACTCCGTGTCCAGCACCTGGCCCTCAAGCAGTGTTTGTTAAATGACTGTTGGCTTCACTCTGCCTGGGGATGCTTCTTAGGGATCTGTGGCACTAGGTAATAGAGGCATTTCTGGCAGGGCCCTGGAGCCAGGAGTGGGGCTCCTAGCCCTGGAATGCGTAGGTAGCTGCGTTAGACTAGGAAGTGGACTTCCTCTTCCTGTTTCTCTCCAGTCAGACCATCTGGGTCCATTTCAGGGTTTAGCTCCTCAGGGATCCACCAAGCACAGAGCTTGGAGCAAAACTCCAGAGAGGGAATGCACAGTCCATGCAGGTAGGGATGCGGCATCTGCACCATCACCCGGCGCAGCTCTTCTGCTGAGCGGTGAGGGTGGTCAGTGTGTCGGGCTCGCGCGGTCAGGGGGCGGGGCACCTGGAGCCCATGTATCCCCTCTAGCTCCCCTTTCTGGAAGGACTCCCCGTCTTCCATCTTTTCTGATCTGGGTTCCTGGGAGGAGGTGTGAGAGGGGTCGGTGAAACCGCTCATCTTTAATGAATATCTTTAATCACATCTTTCCCACGAGGTTGAGGATTACTTTCCAAGGCTCAGTCAGGTGGGTGGGTCTCATATCACTGTGGTTGGTGAGAAAAGCTTGGGGGTGCAGGCCACCTGGAGGGAGAGGCCTGAAGCGCAGTGGGTGTGTTTGGCCTGAGCTACCATCTCTGGTAGCTCCAGATAATCCAGCCGATCCAGTCCGGATCTTCTCTAAACAAAAGAAGGTGGAGGAGAATTCCTTCTGTCATTTGTTGTGTGGTGGGAGGCATGGTGAGAGGACAAAGACATTCAGGTTGGGAATATCTTCAGATCAAACTTTCCATTGGGAGTGTATTCTCTGCATTTTGTTATCCTGCTGACGGTATTGGCCCAGCTCCCTGGGGAAGAATGACCTTGGAGCCACCTGGGCTGGCCACTGGCCTGACTGTACTTCTGAATCCCCACGTACCACCCTCACACACAGCACCAGGGAGCCATTGACCAAGCAGGGGCTGGATTTTCGTCCGAGCTCTTGTTCTCACAGAGAGTTGAGTTTAGACGTTGACATTTAGCCATTACCCATCAGCACATCTGATTCTGTGGTGCTCTGCAAACCTGTGCAGCTGTGAGCTGTGATTCACTTCGTGTGAATGTGCCATGACTCCTGGGTCTTATTGGTTAGTCAATACTGGGTTGGGCAAAAAGTTCGTTTGATTTTTCCCAGAAGATGACTCTAGAAGTGGATAGTTGTCTTTAGCTTCATTCAAAACAATTGTTAGATTGGATTGTGACAGCTGCCATATCAGTGTTCATTCAAAAAAAGTTATCAAAATTGGTGAATTTTTGTGTAGCCATTTTAATATGGAAGATGGGAGAAAATGCATAACATGTTTGAAATATTAGGCTTTATTATTTCAAGAAAGGTACAAATGCAACTGAAATGAAAAAGAGAAGATTTGTGCAGTGTATGGAGAAGGTGCTTGACGGACTGCATGTGTCTAAAGGGGTTTGGTTTGCGAAGTTTTGTTCTGGAGTTTCTCTCTGGGCGATGCTCCACCGTCGTCATGTAGACTGGCTAAAGTTTAGAGCAATCAAATTGAAACATTAATTGAGAACAATGGTTTTTTTTTTTTTTTTTTTTTTTTTTAACAATGAGACATATACAGCTTTATTTAATAATCTGTGAAAAGTTGCACTCTGGCAGCGTGATGTATTCCCTGTCTTGGCAGGAAGCAAACACTGCGACTGGAAAGCCCCTTCGTTGAGGTCAGTGTTCTACCATGTGGGAGAGAGCCCACATACTCAAAATATCCAACTCAATAAAGTCATTGGTGAAAATGAACAATGTTTCTTTTATTTTACAAAAAAACTAAACAGACTTTTTGGCCAACCCAGTAGAACTACTTTTGCTACGTGTTTTCACCAATTGGCTACTTACTTAGTTGAATCGAGGACTGCATGATTTCCATCCCCTCCCTGACTTTTTCCATTGAAGGAAATACTGGCAATATTTGAACAGTGCCCCTTTCATTTCTCTGAAGGGCCATCACTTGCTCAATTGAACATGTGCATTTTCTTGGATGGTTCCTGTTAGTCCTGCTGGTGGAAAGACTTCCAAAGCATGAGTTGGCTCCAAGCTGAGTGTCCCTGCGGCCTTGCTGACCTTTTTCTGGATGACTGGTGAGTTGCTAAGCACAACATCTGCATGTCTAGATACTTGCCTGTTTCCAAGACCATCAACTCCTGCTGAACTTCCTGGGCTGGTATAGAGACAGGGCAAGGGGGAGCAGAAAACACCACCCCCACTTTAGAGCTGTGGCATGTCTGTGGAGCAGCCTTATGTCCCTGGGACAGTCCTACTTCATTCAGAATTGTGTCCATCTCTATCTGTCGAAATGTCCTGGCTGAGTCTAGGGTACCACCTTTCTGTCCTTTCCTTCAAAGTGAAGACTGGTAGGAACTCTGGAGATGGCGGTGCATCTTTAACAGTGATAGCCTTTCACAAAATTCTGACCACAAACACCTTCTGATTCATGGTGCAAAATGCTGACAATATAGAAAAACACTATAAAGAAGATAAAAATCACCCATAAGCTACCATTAACCCATAGATAACCACTACTAACCTTTTGAAACCATCTGTTTCAGGATTCATACACAAACATTTACATATGTATATATGCACACATTTTAAAAATAAGATCATTCTATTTTATAAGTTGCTTTTCCCATTTAACATGGTATAACAAACATGTTCATGTGTCATTAAATTATTCTACATCATCATTTGATAGCCTGTCGCTCACGAATGGACACATTGTGGTTTATTTAACCAGTTCTCTATGATGTGCCCTTTAGGTTGGTTCCAGTATTTCCACTTTGCCATTACGATGTTCATTGCTGTAATGAACGTCCTTGGGGGTCTTTCTTTATGTCAAAGTTGAGCACATTTTTAAAAGACTTGGATTGATGTCGTCAAGGTCACCAAGTGATTCTCCTGAAAGTATGCACATATTTCTGACCAGCTGAGTACGGACGCCTTTTATTACAATTAAGAATGTATCTATCAATTTGAAATGAGCCTCTCTTGTTAATTTTAGTGTCTTGGATTACAGGAGGTTAAACCTTCTCCTTGTGGTTAATCAGCTGGCAGGGCTATCTTGTGCCCCCTGCGTCCAGGCAATGGAGTTTAAGTGTCGTTTGTTGTAATTTAGGACGATGAAATTGGAGCGTGCTGCCAGGGAGCTGAGGGCAGTTAAAGTAGTTGCTGTTTGCCTTCAGAGCCTAAAGCCAATCTTCCTAAGTGTCTGTTTTCAATCATCCCTGAGTGCGCTTTCTAATCTGGGGGTATCTCGCTCCTCCAGGCCTCCTGCAGGGCTGAACTGGAGGGAGGTTTGGGACACAGGAGGCTGGGGTGGCTTCGTGCAGACAGGTGGCCTGGCTCACTAACGGATTGATTTCCCCCACCTCCAGTCTTTCTCCTTTTCCTTTCCCTCCTTCACGCAGATACTCATATATTGAATATCTTTCATAGTGTTTTGTGGTGTCTGTTCCCTTAAATGATGGGGTAACTAGAATGTTTGATGCCAGTGTTAATGCTTGGAGTCTGAGGTTGGTGGGCTATCTGCCAGGTAGGTAGTTTGGGATCCGCTGTGTCTAGGTGCTGGGCTTCCATTGCTCCCAGGTATGCAGGCCTGCAGGACTAGGGGAGGGGCGAGGTCGGAGTGGGGCAGCTGTGTATGGGAGGTGGTTGAGACAGGCGCAAGATATGCTCGGAATCAGGTTTGTGTAATCTGTCATACGTGACATGTGATGTGCTGGGAGGGGCAGCAGTCCTGGGGTGCTGCGGCTGGCCTGGAGGAAGTGGTGACGATTTGTCTTCCTTTCACGATACAAAAAATGACTCAGTGCAGCCCATTCCAGTTACAGGTCCCAGGGATGGATCTGGAAGACAACACCGTGATATGTTTTGCCAGTTTCAATAACTGAGTTTATGAGGAGAAAAACAATGGCCATGAGGAAGTCTGAGGGGACACCGGTTTAAGCCACTCCTGGGAAGGCTGGGCTGGAACAGCCCCTCCATCATCCCAAACTGGCAGATGCTCCCACAAGAGCTGCCGAGATGAGAGAGAAATTGCATCATTACCTGGGATGTGGTAAAGAGGGTAGAGGTTTCTTGTATAACTTCTTGTCCTCAGAATCCAACATAGTCATAAATAAGCCAGAGAGACAACCAGCAGGAGAATTCAACATGAATGCCTATTGTTCCAGGTGTTGGAAGCTGAGAGGAATTCAAATTGCATCTTTTACTTTGGGTTTTGACTCTGAAGAAACTTGGCCAAAGCTAACTGTAGTCAGTTGACAAAACAGGCCCTGCAAGGTGACATGATGCCACAGGGGTAAAGACTGGAACAGCGGAGAGAGCAGTTTGGCATACATAGGTCGGCTCCACACTCACTTGAGGTGATAATCCTGGACACTCCGCAGCGATCTGAGAGTTCGAGGCAAAGGGTAGCATCAAGGCATTGTGGCAGGGATGCACGTCAGCCCCCCTTGATGGGGAGGGACTTGGGGTCTTTTGGTGTTGAGTGCACAGAGGCAAGGATTTGGGAAGGGTCGGTGGCACACACAGTGGCTGCCACGGGGAGAACTACCTCTTGGAAGAATCTGGAGACATTTGTTTGGTTGAACCTAGTGGGGCGCCAGCATTTATTATTAATCACAGTGAAACTTCTCCGTGTTTTTCACAGCACTTCCTTGTAGACCTGACTTGATCTTCATAACAGGAAATATTTTCCACAGGTTTTTTGATTTTCAGTTTTTCAGTCAATATTTGAATGACTCAGCCTCCCAGAAGGGGCAGTTTTTTAACAGGTGTGTTGAGGAAGCGAAGTGTGTTTTACAAGCCGAGGTAGCCCATGCCTGGGGAATTGGGCATGAGCCCCAGTCCTGGTGGGGGTGCAGCAGGGGCAATGGCGGGCTGCGTACGGCAGAGTGAAGATTGGAGTCAGACCACAGTAGACCCCGCTGGAGGCTCAGCTCCCACTCCTCCTTGGAAGCATCAAGCCTTGTTTTCTGCCCCAGGATCTGTGTGTGACTGTCCTAGGCAGTTAGACAGACAGGAGCAGAGCAGGACGATGCACCAGGTGCAGAGGGTCACCAGGGCGGAAGAGCCCCAGGTGCCTAGCAACAGGCGAAATTATAAGCCCTTGCATGACCACTCTCTTCAGCGTTAACCCCTGATGATAACATCTGGGCTTCAGCTGCGTTTCAGCTCCAGGCCCAGAGAAGCAGCAGGATCAGATGGAGTGACGCCTCGGCTGATATCAGGACCAGCTGGCACCCATCAATCAGTGGAGAGCACGAGGGGGCACACCTGGAAAGCTGAATGTTCTATTGAGTTCGTCCCCTGAGACCTCAGATAAAAGCCCTGAGGGTGTGGGACCCAGCTAGGCTCTGCCTGTGGAGTGAACCTGCACCTTTCACCACCCCCTTCTGTCCCCTGGGGGCACTCGCCCCACAGCGCTCTCTCTCCGCTAAGCTCAAGGGCCCTTTGCTATAACTTGTTTCCTGAGTCCATTTCTCCTACGGCTCACTTTTACTGCTGTGACTTTCTAAATCAACTTTCTCTTATACTTTGCATTTTGATTCTGAATTCTTTCTTAGCCAGAACTCAGGAACTGAGGCTGCTGAAGTGGGGTTAACACCTCATGCCAGTTTTCTGCCGCCGACAAAACTAGAGTGGGAGGCCCTTCTACCTGAGAGCTGTTGTCTTGGCTGCATGATTTCTGGCAGGTCATGTAAGCTCTCCAGGCCTTAGCTCTCATTTGTAAAATGAAAGAATATCCCAAAGAACTCTGTGAATAATAACTGAATTAATACCTTAAAAAAAAAGAGCCCTCAGAGTAGGGAGCATGGGTAAAAAAAAAGAGCCCTCAGAGTAGGGAGCATGGGTGTTGGATTTCACTGATGGAGGCAGCCTCGGATGGTGAGACAGTTTCCGTGCCTCTCAGCAGGTTCTCAGCAAAGCCCCACTTTAAGCCTTCATGGCCTTGCTGGAGACGTGGTGACCAGCATAAAGGGGATGAGTCCCCTTTGTCCTGTCTACTTCTGAAAGGGGCTGATGAAAAGATAGCCTCCGCGTTTATGAGATAAGAGGTCAAAGTGGGAAACCTGACTTTGATGATTTCATTAGTCTCTTCAACTTCACTGAAGGCTGCAGAGACGTGACTTCTCACACCAGACCAAAGTATGGAAAGAGTGAATGCTGTCCGCTAACTCTTGGCCTTGCCACTTATCAGCTGTGTGACCTTGGGCCAGTTACTTAACCCCTCTGAGTTTTAGTTTCTTTATTTGTAAACTGGTGTGGGGGAGGAACAAACAAGCTTTCTATCTTCAAGGTTCTTTTGCCTGGTCTAATAATCAAATAGAAATTCAGATTAGCAAGGGAAAATAACCTCATTTAATAGATACATATGTATGGGACCCCCACATCCAGGAGAGGGTCAGAGTCCCCACATCCATGGGAGGTTCAGAGACAGAAAATGCGGGTGGAGGTACATAGGCCATTCTGAGCTCAGGATGAAGTAATGCACCTTGGGGGCTTCAAAGGGTTGTTGCAGGGTGATAAGAAGAGCAGACATTTAATAAATAGAAGTTTGCCTGCCCTATGGATAAGGTCAAACCAGCTATCTCTGATAATTTCTTATTTTGGGCTCTGCCTCTGATTCAACATCTAGGTACTTGAAGGGAGGGGCAGAAGTTTCTCCTGAGCCTGTGGCTAAAATTGCCTTTAGCTCAGAGTAATCTGCATGCCATTGAGGCGCACCCTGGTGTGGCTCCCTCTGAACCCCTGCCATGGGAATAGCACTTTATATGGCTGTTGAAATTACTAAATCAGATGATCTGTAGAGTTAAGTTCTTGGAACCTGGTGAAGGCTCACTGAAAACCTATTACTATGCCCATTATTATGTTTATTATAAATGCTTATAATTACAAGCTACCTTACAGTTTACAATTTCAAATGCAGGGCACAGATTACTTTTGCAGCAAGGCTTGTCCTGGGGTGTTCCTCTCCATCACCTTGAAAATTGTTAACACTTGTGGGAATCCCCCACCTTGGCTGCACCTACCGCCCCCCCACCCCCCGCCATGCCTGATGGTTGCCCGTGTGAAGGTGGGGGATTGCCCGTGGGAAGGTGTTCTGGTTGCACAGGGGCTAGGTCCAGCTCATCCTGTGTCTGCGTGTGTCTGCAGCCCCTGGAACAGGAAATGGCCCACAGCTCCCGAAACTGGCATTCCTGCTGCTTGTCACATACAAATCCAATAAGCAGAGACAGGGATTGACTCTTTATTGGCGCTTTGTTCAGATGGCTGGCGTTCTGAGAAGATGGTGGGTTCATACCTTAATGGACCATCTTAAATTCCATTTTAAAATGGCCCTTTCCATAAGGACAACAGAGTGTAGGTAAGGGGTTTGGAATTCAGGGAAAAGTTCAGTGGATTAAAAAAAAAACTGCAGCATTCTTGCCCTGGGCGGTGGTGGTCTTAAGCTGTGCCCCAGGCTGTGGTCTGCAGCTGTGCCCTGGGTGGTGGTCATCTCACCCTGGAGCACAATGGCTCAGATACCATCCTGAATTGCTCACAGTCCTCCTGGGGCACAAAGGTGGAACTGCTTGTGGTTTCCCGGAGTCAGGGTGGGTCATACCTTCAGTTCCTGGAACAATAGCTTTTACTTGCATTGATTACTAAGCTTACTAGCTATCACCTAAACTAAGATTTTCCAACTCTGGAGTCCCTATCAGGATGCCCAGAGGGGGTCTTTGAGGCATCAGTAGTCCAATATTTCTCCTCGTTGATTCCTTCCCCTGGGCACATTCCTAGGAGTAGAATGGCAGGATTATATGGTAGGTGTATGTTTAAATTTTTTAGAGAAACTACCCCCCTGTTTTCCAGCATGGTTGTATTAGTTTACATTGTAATTGAGCAAAGAGTTTGTCCACCAGGAGCTGCTGATGGCAATTACGCCCACACCAGGGCGATGTTACGAAATGGAGAACAGGCAGGCAGCTTGCGCTGGAAAAACCCAAACTCCCTGATGGTTCACAGACAAGAGGCTTTATCGAGCAGAAATTTTAAGCCATCATGAGGAAGGGGTTTGAGATCCTGGATGAATCTTCCCTTGAGAACGAAGGGAGGGCAGTAAGTGACAACCGCAGGTCTGGAGGTCAGCTCCAGCATCCCTCCGTCCAGTTTCCCTGGGACGTGACCAGGGGATCGCTCCACATTAGGGCGCAGGAGCTGAAACACGACTTAGGGCACGATGTTATCTTCAGTTTAACAAAACCCACCCCTGGCGATCCTCAGTCAGGGCGCGGCCTGGCTGCCCCAGGCAGTGACAGATGGGAGGGAAGGGGCAGAAGCTGCCCGGACAGGCTGGGCGGAAGCCAGACTGCTTGCTGGGGCCGCACCTGAAATCAAAGCCAGGCATTCAGTCGTGCCCCTGGCTTCCACCTTTCCCCCGATTCCAGCTGTGCCGTCTCCCCAGCTGAATTTTTCATTCTTTCCCGTGTATCAAAGTCAGTGCTCTTCAAGCTTTAAAAAAAATATGTATTTTTAAAGGAGCAAAACCTTAAGAAATAAAAATAGTCATGCCTTGATGCCCCCCTGCCCCCCCCCCCCCCCCCCAAAAAAAAAAAAAA